>VONZ01001974.1:0-79357 GCA_012976165.1 Labeo catla | reverse complement strand
TCCAGGCTTGTTAGTTTCGCAGCGTGATCCTCCATCGTCACTTTGATCTCCGAAATTGCCGCACTGGCCTCATTTTTATATGCTGACACTTCTCCTCTGATACTGACAGCAAGCTGTTCAATCTTTGAGTCTATGATGTTCCCAATGTCTGCTTTGATTGAAATAAGTTCCGCGCGGAGGGAAGAGATCGCGTTTAGAATGACTGCACTACCCGCCTCTGGAGCATCGTCTTCAGGCGTTTCTTCCACATTAGAGCCGGAGGCTATCACGGCCTGGTCCGGGGTTTTCCGAGATTTGGTCGGCATGTTTAGAAAACTGGACAAATTAAATCCTGAAGTCGGCTAATAGTTTCTAGAACGTGAGACTATAATTTTATTAGTACTCACAATTACTGAAAAGATGCTCTGACGAAGTTATATTAGATTTTTTATGAAGCCGTCGAGAAGTGCGTGCTACTCTCTCATATCGAAACCGGAAGCCCCCGAGCATTTGTGAATTTGAAATCATCCCAAGAAATCTCATTTTATTAGGCGTTTAAGTCAACTAGATGATTACAGTGCATTGAAATAACTGAGCCGTACGATTTCAAAACGGAAGTGCCTCACGAGGCTCAGTGCAAGTAGTCCATAGCAGTGTTGCAAAACAAACAAACAAAAAAAAAAACAAACAGATAAAAAAAAATCTAAGATAAAAAAATCAATACTTTCATTTTCATTTGCAACACTTCAGTTCCTTTGCAAATATGTATGTGGCATTGTTTTGACTCTATGTTTGTACATTTCATTACTTGTTTGTTCAGACTGCACTTGAGCTAAAAAAAAAAAACAAAAAAAAAAAACAAAAAGTGAAGTTAAGTATCTTAATTACATAAAATTGTTATGTGCTGAAAGCCCAGCTCATTCTTAAAACCATTAAAATATTTCAAGTAGTAAGAACAAACCGCGTAACAAAATGTGAATATCAGTCCGAATTATATTTTGTCAGAATTTGGCTTTATTTTCTTTGGCTGGTTCCTCCATCAAATCCTTAAATCCAAGTTTTTCAAAGGGTTCTTTTGCCATTAACTGTCTGTGAAATAAATAAAACATGTATAAGTAGTTTCTGATGTATTTGTAATTTTACGACTTCAGGTCAAACCAGTTAATAAAAAAAAATAATAATAATAAAAAAAAAAAAACTCACCTGTCCATCCTGCACTCCAGATACTCCTTTGACTCTATCCGACAGCGCGAATTGTCAAAACGGTTGTCTTTAAGGCATCGCATATATGTCTCTTTAAATGATTTACATTCACCTGTGTACACAAAATATTATTTTGATAAGTGAAATCAAAGCCATTGGTTGTGACTGCTTGTTTGCATGCACACAATCACTCTTACCGAAATGATCCAAGGGAAACGCTCCTTTGTCCGGTGGACGTGGCCGGAAAGTCTTGGTTCCGAAATTCATGGCTGTTGACATCGTTTCCTAATGTAAAGTTTACTAAAGCTTACTTTGATGTTAAAGGAAACCCACTGCTGGGTTTTAGCAGGCGCGCGACTGAAGCTGTGAATTAAGCAACAACCGGACTGTTTACTTCCTCTGTAATACCCGACCTTAGTTTTTCAAAATAAAGGTAACGTTAGGCGAAACAAACAGACTTAATCCCACCCTTATACATTTGCGTACTAGTTTTGAATCAAACGTCCAATACATACATGCATACATACATAAAATGTTTGTTTTCTTTAGCAGTGGTTTTATGTGCTGGTTCCGAACAGGGGCGAAGCCAAACATTTTCAGGGCTGGTAAATAACACATTATTGTGTAATATTCAATTCCTGTGAAAAACTTCTAAAAAAAATTAAATGATATCTACCCATCTTTAGAGTTTCTTAGATGGGTCATTTTATAATTAGGGGTACATTTGGAATTTGACAATGTGAAGAAAAAAGTTTTCCTTTTTCCCAAAAACCCAAACATGGCCTTACATAAAACCCTTAAAATCATCTACTTATTCTATTAGCCAGGCTCAGGGTTACCTGGTTTTGGGATTTTTTAAATTCAAAAAGCATATGTTAGATATATTCCGGTCAACTATGTTACTGACAAGATACGTATTTGTACATAGCTTGAAAAAATACCTAAAATTTAAATAATATCCTGATTGACAGATTTTTTATCCACTCACCAAAATAAAAATAAAAGAAAATAGTTAAATGGTAATCACATTTTCTCAAATAAGTCAAATTTGTATATGCTGTTTAAAAGAAAAATACCTTGAGGGACAAAGGACACAGTGGGTAATCTCTTAACACTAAACATGTTGTACAGTTTTTTTGAAACAGTATTTTTGAAGTATTTTTAAAAATTATAAACTTATCAGTAACACAGTTGACCATAAGGTAACATATAGTTGACAAAGGTAACATGACCAAGGAAATGACCAAGAAACAATACATCACAGGTTATACAACAATTTTTTTTCTTTTCTTTTTTTTTTTAGGGGCCAAGCACTGAAAGTGCGATGGCACCTATTGTATCCATTAGCGCTCTTTTTCCTCCGCTCAGTAAGTCTATGGCAGCCCACAGAACCACTTGCGGGAAAGTTGTGAAATTTGGCACACTGATAGAGGACAGTCTCAACATTAACTATAGTCTTTAACTCAAAAGTCTCGCGCCACCACTTGTCCAAAATTTCGCTCATGTTTATGCTAATAACTTTTGAACCATAAGACACAAAATGAAAATTTCTGAATCCTTGACTCAAGCCGAGTCAAATGTATGGAAGCAGATTAGACTCATTAATAATTCACGCAAAAGGCACGATGCACACATGCGTGTCCCAATTCACATGCATGAAACCCAATTCACGTGCACGAAGTATATATATATATATATATATATATATATATATATTCACAAAAACCAATTCACGTGCACAAAATAAGAATATAAATTTATAAATTATGTTTCACAATTGCAAAACACAATTCACAGATGTACAACTGTATAAAAAAAAGTGTATCACGGACTGTGAATGTGTGAATAACCTTTTGAGTTTTTAAGACTTTCCTGGCAGCGAACTCCTCCCACGTGGGTCACTCGTACTCTTTAGCCAATCAGATTTGAGCCTGTCGATCGACCAATCATAACCCGCTGTGGGCGTGCCTACCTGTTACGTCATCAGCGCGAGTCCATAGTTCCAGTTACGAATTCAGCTGTTGATCGTCTCATTTAAGTTAACTTGTCTAGTAAAGGTGTATTGTTTTGTATTGCATGCCTACTTAAAATTTGGAAGTAAAATTGGTCTTTTAGACACACTCGTTAACATGACCAGTGTAAGCCAGCAGCTGCTGTTTAGTTCAGAGTGTATTATGTTTTAATATTTATCGATTGTTATGTTTATTTAATAAAGAATCGTTCACGTGAATACCACATCATATTAAGAGATTAATATTGTAAACTCAATGTAAAGCATAAAATAAGGTTTTGACAGATGGGACATGTAAATAAATAGAAGATTATGAAAATACAATGTTTGGATTTTTTTCAAGCAGTCTCTTGTGTTTTTGTTTTTTTATTGAAGATAGGGAAGAGCTGTCAGAGCAGAGCTTGTCTTTTTGTCTCAAGTCCTGCGATGGCACGCATGCAGCTGATGACGATGTAATAACATGCACACATTGTAAACTACGTACGTTTCTTTTAAGTTTGTTTTTGCTGCAGCCTGCAGATACTATTTATTTCAGAACCGTGAGGCTGATGATGTACAAGTAGCTCCTGAGATGCCCATGAACCTGCTGCTCTTAATTCAACCCCTACCACAAATTATGAGGTGATGTGAATCTATAAGTTTCATTTGGAACTGTAACTCTTTCAAAACCGTCATTTTGCAACCCATCCATTTTGACAGTTTCAACTGATTTTTTAAAGTCATGAATTATTACTACAATTACCTTATGATTAGGGTTGGGTATTGGAAATCGATTCAGATTCCAGGATCGGATACTTCTTGTGAAATTAAAATTTCGATTCCGCCTATCGATTCCTATCAGCGTGTTTCCGAGGGGCGCTACTGTAAAAAAGAACGTGGGTACAACTTCCGGTGAGGCGGCAGAAGTAGTATACCAATGGTATTTTGCGTGCTAATTAGCAAGAGGCAAAGTGTTTTTTGGATCATTGTTTACCTTGTAAAGTTGCAAACCTTTATAAGAGATGTCATTACGGTGCTCAGGGACAATGTGTTGTTGGAAGCTGTGCGAAGTTTGGATTGCTAAATCTTGAATGACTGTTAACTAGTGATGTGATATTTGAACCGAGGCATCAGAGCTTGTGTTAAGGGGTGTGCCAGATGAAGCCTCGATTCGAGGCTTGTGCTGTAAATGTAGAAATCACGAAACCAGTGACAAACGAAGCCTCACTTTCTCTCCAGTCCCCTGCGAGATTCACTGTGTCGGTTTAAACCCCTAGATGTTACTTATTCATTTATATTTTTAAATTCCCAGTCATACAAGTAATATGAAAAATAAAAATTATTTCAGAGAAATTAAATATTTGCATATGCACTTTATTTGTACATTATTCTTCAGTTACATCAGATATTCATACTAGCATTTAATGCCACAGTTTAATGGGTAAATGAATTTATCAGAGACCGAAATTCAACAAACACACACGCTGTTAGACTTGTATTTGTGCACGTAAATGAGTCGATCTGTGAAATGTGTGGTGGATGCTTCGTCCGACGGTGGTTTTTTTTACATGCTTCTGGCTGCTTTATTTTTTGCCAAGGGCTCATGGGGCGTGGCTATGAGGTTCTTTTTTTTTTTTTCATCTGTGAGGATCCGTCCTAGCGATCTGCCAGGATCTTGCTCGCTAATCTAAGCGCATAGCGCTCCAAAGTATTGCTACACTTGCGATTAGAAATTGAAAAACAAAGCAGCCTATAATATTTGTGATAAGCTAAACATGTTGCAATAGATGTGTCGCCACCAATAGAACAAAGCATTTTAATTTAGCAGATCGTTAAAGATCACAAACACGATTCAAATACCAACGTGATTCTGTTCCTAAATTACAATAATTAATCTGTTTGATTCCTCAACCTTTCTTCCGTGCGGCGTACCACCAGTGTGATTTGAACATTCAAATCTGCGTTTATGTTGCCGCTGACCTAAAGAGAGCCACTGTCATGTATATGAATCAAACATTTTCAATCTTTTCAACCACACAGTTCATTATTTGTGTTACAAACATTAAAATAATCACAGATGACTGCCTGTGCAAATTTGATTTACATTATAAAATAATCACGAGAAAGTGTGCTGAACAACACGTTCCTGTGAATAACAACAATCTGTAAAAATAAGATTAACATTATTTTTTTTGCTTCAGATTTAATGACTTTTCCTAGTTTAATTGGGACAACTCTGTAAACATAAAATTAACATGATGATATATTTTTTTAATGTCCTCTACCCATTTTGTCACATCGGTTATCCTTGGGGTCAATTTGACTCCAGGCTCTTTTATCTGTATAAAACATAAGAAATATCAAAATTTTACACACATTTTTTGGGTGATATTGAGGTCACTATAAAATGCTATAATTTTATAATATTACTATAATTTTATATATTCAGTATAATATTCAAAACATAATTCTTGTTGTTTTCTGTGGAGGAACAAACATATGAAAGCTTACACAGAAGCCTACTAAACCATTTTTCTTTGCGTTTTGTGGGCTCTCCCTTTATGCTTTCTCTCTATTGAAAATTGGCTCTAAACAAAGGTTTACAGTCAATGAGATTTTGTCACATTTTTTTGACAGTGAAAGTGACAGAGGAAAATGTGTCTGAGACAGACAATAATGCTGAGGAGGACCCTGATTATGAGGCATCCTCCTCCAGATAAGAATGAGGCTCCTAGTGTTGAACCTCCTGTTGTCTCTCAACCACCAGCAGCCATTACCTTACACAAATTGAAAGTTATTATTAGGGCTGCAACGATTAATCGAACGATGTCGTGAGGCGCGTTTAGTCAATGAAGCCGGTACTTTGATTAGTAGTAAAGCTCCATCACGTGCGTTCAGCTGGAGCGGCAAGTAATACACAGAGCCGTAAAGCACTGACAAGCTACGCCAAATCGCGCGCAAAATCGAATTCGATTTTGAGCGCGATTTTGGCGTAGCTTGTCAGTGCTTTACGGCTCTGTGTATTACTTGCTCTGTGTACTGAACGCAAGTGATGGAGCTTTACTACTAATCAAAGTACCGGCTTCATTGACTAAACGCGCCTCACGACATCGTTCGATTAATCGTTGCAGCCCTAGTTATTATGGTCCCACTCCCCACTTGAATGACTGGGAAGACTTAGTGCTGCTAATGTTGTCAAAATGGTTCCAGGGCCCACCAGATATGCTGTCAACCATGTCCAAGATATAAAATCAGCATTTGAGCTTTTCGTTACACCATCAATTGAAAAGGATATACTAGAAAAGTTAAATTCAGGGGGAAGAACCTCTTCAAACCTGTCCTGGAGGCCCCCAACCCTGCACATTTTGTATGTCTCCCTCATCTAACACACCTGATTCAACTCATCAGCTCATTAGTAGAGACTGCCTCCGTCATGATAATCTTAATAATATCTTGTAGTGTGTGATGCTCCAAATTTTCAAATCTTGTAGTGTGTATACGTTTAAGATTTAAGGGAAGATAATCTGCAAAGATTCTCCTTATGTGTGTGCTGCAACCAGATTTCATAATCTGTTAGGATTTTAAAAATCCTGTAGAGTGAGCCCGGCTTCAATAGAGAAAACCTGAACTGGGTGTGTCTCATAAGGGAGACATACAAAACATGCAGTGCTGGGGGCCTTTGATGTCATATAACAACACTTGGTTATTTTAGGCAAATTAGAAATCTAATTATAAATATATATATATATATATATATATATATATATATATATGTCACGTTTGTGTGTATGGAGAAAGCGCACAAAGACAAGAATAACACGACAGGTATTTTAATAACTTCAAACAGGTAAATCCAAGAAGGCAGGTGAACACACAGCAAAGCAACCTTAAGATCGGACACAAATACAGAACTGAATACAACTTACAAAGGGTGGCTAATGATACACAAACAGGTGAGGTGAGTTAACTAATTAGGACACAACGAGGGCAGGAAGAACCAAATATGGGCACAGCAGGGAGAAACCAACATAAACAGTCCAACGGGGGTGTGACAATGGACAAAACCAACACAAACAGTCCAAGGGGTGTTACAATATATATATATATATATATATATATATATACACACACACAGTAATATATATATATATATATATATATATTTTTCCCCACATCATACGCCCTGCTAAGTAATGCAGATAAAGGCTGGAATGTACCTTCTGGTGGGCTGTAAGAAAAAAGGTGTCTTCAGTTGAATTCCTTTTACTATCCTTGATAAAAGAAATTGTTATTCTTTCCAAATGTTATAAATTACAAAAATATATACTTATAAATAGTATACAGCAAAATACCAACACCAAAAATATATATACTTTTCAAATTTTAGGTCAGTCAGTGAATTTATATGGTGATTTGCGAATTTGTCCATAGTCATGCAAAAGAGGTATTCTGGATGTAAATCGGGTGGGGGTGGGATGTTTATTTAAAAGGCCTATTTAAGTAGTCAACAAAGGGATAAATGACCTGACACAAAACTTTTAGTAAAAGTTATATTCTGGAGTTTTCACTTGCTGGGGTCAAATTGACCCCAATAGGAAAAAAGGTGTTAGCGGATTTTAAGTTAACAGGAGGGTTATATACTGCAGTTACCAAACATGAAAAATAAAAAGTGAAATGAATCACTTACCACAGTTGTGAATCATACTTATTGCTGCTCCCAAATGTCGTTGAAGAAAATCCTGCCTCTGTAGATTTGAAATCTACAGCAATATGCTGTACTTTTGCAGCAAACTATCCACGTGACCCACGTGATCAGATTATGCTTTTCTTGTTAAGATATGGTTTTGTTTTTTTTTTCTCCTAGTGTTTTTTTTAATTGCAGGTGATTGTTTTATTATATAAAGACTGTGTTTGTTTAATTTATATTTTGTGTAAAAGTCTATTCAATACCGAAACACTTGTTAAAAATAAAACAGCTGACTATATTTGGTCATACAACTATGGTGAATGTATTTCTTCAGACAATAATTTGGGTTCTATGTGTCATGTTTCAGGCAGGAACAGACGAACAACGACGTAGTGAAACGAACAGTCTTTAAATCCACAGGGAAACACGGAAAACACTGGAACACAGGCTGGTAACATCAAGGTCTGACAATAGAGGAGGCTAATCACACACATTAAATAGACAGACTGATTAACACACCAGGTGCAGACAATCAGGGAGAGACCAAAACACACAGAGCTGCAGGGGGAAATGATGGGAGAAACCAACTAAACAGTCCAGGGGTGTGACATTACCTCCCCCTCCCGGAAGGCGCGTCCTCGCGCCGACAAACAGGAAAACAAAATGTACAGTCTTAGGAGGGGGCTTTGGCGGAGGATGGACTCCCGGGAGGAGGGCAAAAGATGGAGTCCAGGATGGTGACTGAATAGTCCATGGAGGTGATGATGGAGGGAGGAGCCAAGGAGGTGACAGGAGGGGGCTGGAGCAGGAGGAGCCAGGTGAGACCCAGATCGCAGCCATGATGGAACCCCACGGTGGAGCCGATGGAGGGTGGAGCCATGGTGGAGGAAAGGCTGACGACTCCCGGGGGCCGACCGACGGAGGCGGAGCAGGTGGTGGTAGAGCCCGAGGCGGAGACGGAGAGCCGATGATCCTTGGCGACACCGAGGATCCGGAGGGCCCAGGCGGAGCCCAAGGCTCTGGCGACCGAGGCGGAGGCGGAGATCCGGAGGTCCGCGGCGGAGCCGGAGCGACAGAGGACCGAGGCTGTGCCCGCGGGAGGGAGGAGGTCCACAGAGCCGGAGGGACGGAGCGATGAGGTGCAGCCGGAGGAGTGGAGTCCAGAGGCGAAGGTGGGGCGACGACTGACCAGGGCGGAGCCGGAGGGACGATGGAGCCCGGTGGAGCTGGTGGACCGACGGGCGACGGTGGAGACGAGGGAGCTGAGAGCTGGGGTGGAGCCGCAGGGTTGGAGGGCCGAGGCGGAGTCCAGGACTCTGAGGCCGGAGGCGACGATGAGGGATCCTCCAGCCATGACACAGATGGAGACTGGCAGACCCGCGGCGAACCCACCGCACAGATGGTGAGCTGAGGGTGAGCAGCGGTGCTGACAGGAAGCAGAGGTGAGGGAGGGGGGGTGGGAAATCCAAACAGGCTGACAGTTCAATATTCAAGTCCATAACATTTTGTCCCAGATCCAAATTTAGCTCACCCTCAGCGGTGGTGCAGTGGGTAATGCTGTCCTCAGCATATTCACGCTCCACTGAAATCCCCACCGTCGCGGTCACAATAGCCGGCTCTTGCACCTGATCAGACGGCTCGTGCAGCTCAGACTCCATGGCGATCGGCAGCTCTGTCGCTCTGGGCTCGGGCTTTCCGCCTACGGCGGGCTCGTGCGCGTGCTCCGCGTGTCGGGGTGGTGGTTGGCTGGGATCTGGGTCCGGAGTGGCACCGGCGAGATTTTCCATGGAACAAGCAGGGAACGAGGATCGGTTTCTCGCCAGTGTCCACTCCACAAACGCGGCGAAATCCGCTCGAGGACCGTCCTCGGACGACGGCGCTCTGCAAGACGCGTTTAAACTCGCGTCATAAAACGCACAGAGCGCGTCGTCCGGGTAGCTGGTGGTGTGAGCTACTAGCTGGAACATGATGGTATATCCCTCGAGCGGTAAATCCCCCTGCTTCAGCCGAAGGAGGATGAATTCTGGACGGAGTAGGGGATTCATGGGGGAAACACAACGGAACCAAAAGACTGGAAAAAACTAACGAAAAACAAAACGGGGGAAACACGCAAAAAAAAACTGTTTCGGTCAGACCTTCTGTCACGTTTCAGGCAGGAACAGACGAACAACGACGTAGTGAAACGAACAGTCTTTAATAATCCGCAGGGAAACACTGGAACACAGGGTGGTAACATCAAGGTCTGACAATAGAGGAGGGTAATCACACACATTAAATAGACAGACTGATTAACACACCAGGTGCAGACAATGAGGGAGAGACCAAAACACACAGAGCTGCAGGAGGAAATGATGGGAGAAACCAACTAAACAGTCCAGGGGTGTGACACTATGCTGATTTTTTGAGTGCTAACTTGATTTTATGTTATACTTTATACTATAATTTATTTGTGAAACCACTTGAATAATTTTGGTTTAGACTCTTTGCAGATATATTATCATTAACAACTAGAATAATTTAAGCTGTATCATTTAGCCTACCTGATTATGATACTAAACTTACCTTGAATTGAACCTTGTTGGTAAGTGAAACAAACTGATTAATTTGTAATTAGGTCAAATGGACACCAGCTTGGCCGGGCTGGGAGACCAGCTAAAACCAGCTACTTCCAGCTTAAACTTAAACGTGGGCTACCATCATGGCTGCGGCCTGGGTCTTGCCTGGCTCCTCCTGCTCCGAGTCCATTCTGTCTTCTCCCTCCGTCTGATAATGGTAATGTCACACGCCTGTGGATTATAATAAAGACTTTATCTTTTACCTTCGTCTTTGTTTGCCCCTTCCTCTCATGTAACGTGACAGACATGGATATTGACACAGGACATTCTATTATTCAAATAAAACCAGAACAGCTTTGAATGGATACAGTTGAAGAAAATGCGCTCCTTGGTTTCAGTATCACTTTCACAAAATTGACTAGAGTTTTCCTAAATATTAAACTTTGATCAAAGGAATTCTTTTGATGGATATATATCATTCATTATTTTAAAATGAAGCTCTTTAACTTTTGGGAAGATTGGAAAAGAAAGGTAACTCATTCTCATCTCTTTTAATTCCTTTAAATCAAAATCCTTAAAATTATGGTAACGTCTGAGTCGATTTGGGTAAAGTCTATTAATAAAAACACTTCTTAAGTTGGTACATGTTTGATCTCTAACAGAATAAGTACCCAAATACAGAGATAAAATAAAGAGAATGTCACAGAATAGTAAGAAAGAATTCCTTTGACCAATAATACCATGCTTTTAGGAATGGCATTTACAACTGTATAAAACTCTTTAGGATGACATACAAATCCATGTTTCAGGCAAAAATCATTGTAGCTGAGAATGCCATGGTTATCCATCTTATCCAATAAAGAAATAATATTATACTTAAACCAATTTTCATAAAAAAGACTTTTTGCGATGTAAAATAAAACAATTATTCCAAATACAAGTCTTGTGAGAACTGAAATTGTGAGAAAAAGCTAGTTTGCAATGAAAGAGAGACAATTTGAGAGGTAGCTTGGACAATTCAAAATCACATTTGATTAAAAAATTCGAGACCACCTACTTTCCCAAACACTGAAGAAGATATTGTAAACCATAAACTGTTTGTGTTGTGAAGAAACAATCTTAGCCATTGAGTTTTTAAAACATTCCAAGTCAATAACATTCAGACCTCCTTCTTCAAAACTACGAACCAAATCATTTTTGTTTATATAGTGATGCCTATTTTTCCAAACAAAATTAAAGATTGTGCTGCTATATTCTTTTATTAAATGAAAAGGAATTGCTAATGACAAGGCTGGGTAAACAAATCTAAACATTCTTCTAAAAATCAAGACATCTCTTTGTAACCAACTACTGAGAATTGATTTTGCTTTTAGAAATTTGTTTACAAAATTTTCCTGAATGTTATTATTATTATCTTTAGTAATAGTTATACCCAAGTATTTTAAAGAGGTTTTACCTGGGATATTGCATAAAAAGTCTAATTCGCTGTCATGAATTGCAATTAATTCACATTTGTTTACATTTAAGTGTAAACCAGAAGTACTGGAGAAGAGATTGACTAATTTAATGACTCTTAAATTTGATATTTATCCTTTAAAAAAAAAAGAGTCGTCTTGTTTGCCAACTGACTAATTTAAATTTGTCTTTCAAATACCTTGAGTTTATCTAAACTATTGTCATTATTAATCAAAATTCCTCGTATAACATTAAATCTCTGAGATGTCCCATGCGACAGTGACATACAACTATTAATGTCTTTATATAGCATTTTTATTAAATATATAAATTTGATACCAAAGCCATATTTACTAAGAGAATCAAATATGAAATTGTGCTCAATTGTGTCAAATGCTTTTCTAAAATCCAAAAACAAAATGTAACCATCATGCTCAATCTATACTTGATAATTTAAAATATCTAAAACTAGCCTAATATTATCATGTATCGATATGCCTTTCAAAAATCCAGATTGTGACTCACTATTTGGTCTAATCCTTGCTTTAGTCTGTTGGCAAATATGTGAGCTAGAATCTTATAATCGCAGTTAAGAAGAGTGATGGGTCGAAGATTATCTATTTGTCGAGCATCCTTGTCTGGCCTGGGTATTAGGGTAATCAGTCCTTGCTTCATAGTCGAAGCAAGTTCATTACTGTGAATACACTCAAGAAAGACTTGAAACAATAAATTCCTCAAGTCTTCCTTAAAGAATTTATAAAATTCAGGAGTGAGGCCATCAGGGCCTGGAGATTTTCCTGAGGATAATTTATCTATGGCTTTTTCAAGTTCCTCAATTTTAATGTCTGCCTCACACAAATCTCAAAATTTTCATCAATCTGTGGTATATCAGTATGTATTTTACAAAAATAATAATAATAATTATATATATATATATATATATATATATATATATATATTAATTACAATCTATTGCAGAAAAAGCTGAGCTATATAAAGTGCTAAAAAACCTCGGAAGAAATTATTTTTGGCCAATTATTTATACTTCCATTAACATAAAGAGAATTTATAGTATTTTTTTCTGTCGCCTTTTCTTGAGTCTGCAAAAATAACTATTACTTTTTTCACCTTTCTCTATCCATCTTGCTCTAGATCTCACATAAGCTCCTTGTCAGGCACTTACCACAGCCACCTCCATCTGCCACACCTCCGGTAGCACCGCCCACTCGTTCATCATCACCCGAATTCTAATCTGTTGCACCTGATCCTCTTTGAGCCATGCCCTATATAAGAGACACTCGCACACTCTCTCATTGTCTGGTCTACTGTTCATATGCTAAGCTACTTTGGACTCTATGCTGTTTCCATGTGGATCTCTCTCCATTGTGCTCTGGCGTTTTGCGTGGCTCAATATCTGGACTCTGTGTCATCTGTACTTTGCAAAGACATTCAGTTAAGAACTCTTTATTCTGCTTTTCACCATTTTGTTCATCGTACAAGTTTGTCAATAAAACGTTGGATTGGATTTCTACTCCCCTCTCGTCTCTTCTGTATCAGAGTGTGTGTTTGTGACAAAAGACCAGACTGAAAAACAAAGAAAGATGAGCACCGAAGCACCAGCTGCACCTAACCCTCTCACCGAGTTGATGAATGCCTTAAAAGCGGCATTTCAACCCACACCTGTGCCGCCATCTGCCTCAGGTTCTCCCATGGCCATGCCCGTCACTTTGCGGCTGAGTGTAGCAGTTTTCTTCAAGTTAACTTATTCATCCAGATGCAACCACAAATGTTTCCGTCGGAGAACGCTAAGGTCGCCTTCCTCATCTCGTTGGTCGCCGGTAAGGCCCTACAGTGGGCAAAAGCTATTTGGAACTCTGAAAATCCCATCATTCATTCTTATGAACCAATCACGAGCCATTTCTCCGAGGTTTCCAGCACGACCACTGGTACACTCACCCCTTCCGACCAGCTCTTCCGTCTTCAACAAGGTACTACTTCAGTGAACGAGTACACTCCGGCTAGCGGCTGGAACGAGACTGCACTGCTGGGAGCCTACAGACAGGGACTTAATCCGGACATTTGCGCCACGATGGCTTTGTACGACAATAGTATTGGACTGGAGTCCTTCCTGCAAAGAACCACTCGAGTTTCCCAGTGACTAGCCGCCTGCCAGCCCTCAGTAACTGCTCCTCAGCTCGCCTCGGTGGCTGCTAGCTCCCCAGTACCAGAACCCATGCAAATCGACTCAACTCTCCTTTCTCGCACTGAACGAAATCGCCGCAACTCGAATGTCTTTACTGTGGACGACCTGGTCATCTTCTACGTACCTGTCCCATCAGACCCTCACGCCCCGTGGTGAGTACCCTTTCCACAGAGGTCGAAACCACCTCTCTTACACTACTACCCGTAACACTGCATACTTCTAATTTATCTGTGTTTCCGCTCTGGTAGACTCTGGATCCTCCGGCAACTTTATCTCCCAGGACTGTTTAAATCAACTTCAACTCTCCCGTTGTCGACCTTCTCAAGTGCTGGCAGTGAAAACCATTCAGGGAAAACCACTGGGGCATGGGAGGATACGTCATTCATCACCTTTTATCACTCTACAAATAGGACTGTTTCACTCGGAGGAGATGCGGTTTCTGGTACTGGAGGATTGCACCGTCAGTATCATCCTGGGACACCCGTGGCTCCAGAAACATCGTCCTGAACTCAGCTGGGGTCCTTGTGATATCATCCGCTGGAGTGAACATTGTCTAACCAACTGCCTTGTCAACGTACCTCACTCACCACCTGTTCCTGCTTACCTGTCGTCAACACAAGTGGAAAGCCCTGAACCATCCTTCACCCCTGAGATCCCAGCTGAGTACATGGCGTTCCAGGATGTATTTAGCAAGCAAGCAGCCACCGCATTGGCCATGGGATTGTGCCATCGAGTTGCTACCTGGGGCCCAGCTCCCCAAGGGGCGAGTATACCCTCTGTCCATCCCGGAATGCCAGGCGATGGAGGAGTATATTGTGGAGGCTCTGAGTCAAGGATTCATCCAACCATCCACCTCGCCGGCCGCTTCAAGCTGCTTCTTCGTGGGCAAGAAGGATGGAGGTTTATGTCCATGTATCAATTACCGTCAACTCAATTCTCAGATCAAACAACAACCATATCCGCTCCCTCTGGTCCCAGCTGCCCTTGAAGAGCTTTGTGGAGCCCAAGTCTTCACAAAGCTGGACCTGCGGAGTGTGTATAACCTTGTTCGTATTCGTGCGGGAGACGAATGGAAGACGGCCTTTGTTGCACCTACTGGCCACTATGAGTACCGGGTCATGCCGTACAGCTTATCCATCAGCCCATCCGTCTTCCAAACGTTTGAACGAGGTGTTCCGGGAGTTCCTCCATCGGTTCGTTGTTGTCTATATTGATGATATTCTGATCTACTCCCGGAACTTGGCTGAACATCACCAGCACGTCCAGCAGGTCCTCCACAAACTACGTGAACACAGCCTCTATCTCAAGCTTGAAAAATGTGAGTTCCATCGCCCATCCGTACAGTTCCTGGGGTACATCATCACTGCCGAGGGCGTGCAGTTCAAGAATGGCCACAACCCCTCACAGTTAAAGAACGTCAACGTTTCCTGGGATTCTCCGCTTCATCCAGAACTACAGTTCCATCATGGCTCCGTTAACCTCCCTCCTGAGGGGTAAACCGAAAGCTCTCATCTGGAACCCCGCTGCTCACAAAGCATTCCAATGGCTCAAGGAGATTTTTCGCACCACACCCTTAATACACCACCCAGATCCCGAACTTCCCTTTACGGTTGAGTTAGATGCTGTCACCACTAGAGTGGGTGCAGTGCTATCCCAAGCAGTCGGCGAGCCTCCTCTCCTCCATCCATGTGCTTTCTATTCTCGGAAGCTGTCTCCAGCGGAGCAGAATTATGATGTCGGCAATCGAGAACTACTGGCCATCAAACTAGCCCTGGAAGAGTGGCGCCACTGGTTGGAGGGACCTAATCATCCATTCACCATTATCACGGATCACAAAAATCTCCAATACCTTTGAGAAGCGAAATGCCTCAACCCCAGACAAGCACGTTGGGCATTATTCTTCACACATTTACGATCACCTATCGACCCGGTTCCAAGAAAATTTCTGCCGACACTCTCTCACGACAGTTCTCCTCAGATCACCCTGCTGAACCTGAACCCATCATCCCCTCCAACCTAATCATCAGCCCCATCCTCTGGGAGCAGGACGATACCATCAGGCAAGCCACCCTCCAGGAGCCTGCTCTGCCGGAATGCCTGGAAGGGAAGCTCTTTGTTCCTCACTCTCAACGACTAACCTTCTGGGCACAGCTCATCAGTCTCCGGGCTCTGGACACCCAGGTAGCCAACGGACCCTCTCGCTCCTTCAAATCCGATACTGGTGGCCCAGTATGCGCCGTGATACCATCAGGTACGTCCAGAGCTGCTCCGTCTGTGCTATGTCTACCTCTCCCCGTCAACTTCCTACAGGAAAACTGGTGCCACTACCCATTCCACAGAGGCCCTGGTCCCATATTGGAGTGGACTTCGTGACCGATCTCCCGAGCTCCGAAGGTTACACCTGTATCCTAGTAATGGTTGATCGTTTCTCCAAAATGTGTAAGCTTTTCCCTTTAAGGGGATTGCCCACGGCACTGGAAACTGCTGAACATCTGTTCCGGCAGGTGTTTTGTCACTTCGGCTTGCCCGAGGAGATCGTGTCGGACCGGGGACCTCAATTCGTCTCATGTCTGGAAAGCTTTCTTCTTGGTGTTTCTGTTAATCTCCCCTCCGGTTACCATCCACAGACCAATGGCTAGACAGAGCGAAAGATCCAAGAGCTGGGACGTTACCTCCAGGCATACTGTCACGAGGACCAGCACAGCTGGAGCAGGTTCCTCCCATGGGCCGAGTACGCACAGAACTCTCTCCGCCAAGATACCACCGGCTTAACACCCTTCCAGTGCGTACTCGGTTACCAGCCTCCGCTGTTCCCCTGGATGGAGGAACCTTCCCATGTTCCAGCTGCTGACCACTGGTTTCGGGAAAGCGAGAGAGTGTGGGACTCAGCTCATCACCATCTCCAGCGGGCAGTTCGACAACACAAGAGGTTTGCTGACGTCAGAAGAAGACCTGCTCCCGCTTACCAACCTGGGGATCAGGTCTGGTTGTCCACCTGTGACCTACGTCTACGTCAGCCCTGCCACAAGCTGAGTCCCTGCTATATTGGTCCGTTCAAGATCCTGAGGCGGATCAACGATGTCACCTTCCAGCTTCAGCTCCCTCCAAGGTACCGCATACACCCTACGTTCCATGTATCACTCCTAAAACCCTTCTATCCCTCTGCCACAGATCATACAGGAGCTGAAGCGGAACCTCCTCCAGAAGTCCTGGACCAGCCTTCCCGATCTACACGGTTCACGAGATCTTGGACTCACGGCGTCGAGGGGGGCCACCGTGGACTGGGAGGGGTATGGACCCGAGGAATGGTCCTGGGTACCCAGAGATGACATCCTAGATCCCACCTTGCTTCTGGACTTCCACAGGAGTCACCCGGATAGTCCTGCCCCTCGTGGTCGTGGTCGCCCTCGGCATCGTGTTAGGGCGTCAGGAGCCGCCGCTGGAGGAGGGGGTAGTGTCAGGCATTCACCACAGCCACCTCCATCTGCAACACCTCCGGTAGCACCGCCCACTCGTTCATCACCAGAATTCTAATCTGTTACACCTGATCCTCATTGAGCCACGCCCTATATAAGAGACACTCGCGCGCACTCTCATTGTCTGGTCTACCGTTCACATGCTAAGCTACTTTGGACTACTTTATGCTGTTTCCACGTGGATCTCTCTCCATTGTGTGCTGGCGTTTGGCGTGGCTCAATATCTGGACTCCGTGTCATCTCTACTTTGCAAAGACATTCAGTTAAGAACTCTTTATTCTGCTTTTGACCATTTTGTTCATCGTACAAGTCTGTCAATAAAACGTTGGATTAGATTGCTACTCACCTCTCGTCTCCTCTGTATCAGTGTGTGTGTTTGTGACACTCCTTTGGCTTTCTGAATATACAGACTATCAATTTTGGATTGTAAAGATAAGATTTTTAATTTAGTTTCATCCATTTCACTTCTATTACATAAGCTATTTAGCTCTCTAGTTAATTCTTTCAAATGTGCTTTAGCTTTACTCAAATTTTTGCTGAAATGTATAGAAAATTCCAGAAGCTTGTTGTGTGGGGTTTTTTTTTTTTTGGGTACTCCCACTTACTTGTGAAAGAAACATGGTCTTTATCTAACTTGGCTCTATTTTTATATATATATATATATATATATATATATATATATATATATATATTTTTTTTTATTTCTTAATTTTTTTTTGAACAAAAGTTACCATGCTTTAAGTCAGAATTAAGTTTACAGTAACCCTTGTTTCGCGATTCTCTTTTATTCAAGCCGAAAGATAAAGAGATACAGCAATGATCAGTTAGAGGTGCTGAGGAAAATGAGATGTCTTTGATAAATTCTGTTAAACTAGAGGAAGTTAACCAGTAATCAATCCTAGATTTGGAAGTCCCATTTGGTTTGAACCAAGAGAATTGTCTTAGATTTGGATTCCCAGCCCTTCAAACATCTATCACATTATCTAAACACAAGTTTAGAAAATGAAGGTTTGGGTGCAAATTACTAAGTTTAGGTGGGTAACGATCCAATGTCTCATCCATAACCATATTGAAATCTCCTCCTATAATAACATTATCAGTTGGATACAAAAGTTTCAATTCAAACAAAAGATTAGAGATTTCAGATAGTAATTTGTTGTTAGGAGTACTGTTGTAGCCATACACATTAAGATAAACAGAACATTATTAATGTTTAAAACTGAAATCCAATGACTGTTTGAGTCAATCCCTGACTTTAGTATTTTTCCAGGGAGGTTATTAAATAATATAGCTACTCCTGCCTACTGTGTAAAAGCATGGCTGAAGACTATTTTGTCACCCCATTGACTTGTCCAAAATATAACATCGTCAGGCTCAGAATGCGTTTCTTGTAATAATACACAGTGTGCACCTTTGTTTTTACAAAAAAAGAAAAAAAGGCTATTCTTTTGACAGATTTACGGAGACCCCTTGCGTTTAAAGAAATACAAGAACAATGAACAAACACATGAACAAAGTCTGCCTTAAACAAAGCACTGTAACGAGATCCCGCTCAACAGCAAAACATATCAGAGCATCCCACTTACATCTCTCCGCCAAGGACAGTAGATGCAGTTAAAGTTATTGTTTAAAGTTATCAAAGTCAGCTATTTTTGACGATCAGAGCACCCTCAATATAGCCGTAAGGACCGCGGTAGTAGGCTTTCTTCCCCACAGCTCTGGCCTCACTGATCATTAGCCACAGCGCCGCACAAGCCTCTTGATCTCCCTTGGATAAGTCCTCAGTGAACTTTATCCCCCTGGTTTTACAGATGTCCGAAAATTTCGTGGAGCGCCAGAACTCATCTCTGTATTTCCTCATACAAAGCTGAATGATCGCCTGTCTGGATTTCTCCTTTTGCCATGGGCCAACGCGGTGGACTGTATCCACGATGTCATCAAGCTTGTGCTACAGGTGAGGAGCTATTTCAGTTAGTAAGGAGCTGATCAGTGTTGCCAACTTTATTCAATGGAAAGTAGCTAAACCCCGCTTGCAAAGTCGCCAAATGTCGCTAGATGATGTCATATGCTAATTAGCATATTCATGACGTCAGTGCGCCCTCCTGTTTTGCCTCTCTGGGCTCACATACTACATTTTAATGCAGCCAAATTCTCAATAAAACGGTTTTCATTCATATATTTCATTGATATGTCGCGACTTTATCTCAAAGGGAAATGTATATAAATAATTACAATTAATTATGATTAATTACAATTACTTATATCAGCTGCCAGTAGTAACTGTAGCAGAATCAATTTTCCATCAACTAATCTGTTCGCTCAGCGAACATTCAGTATAATCTTTATATCAACTCTAAGAAATGATATTTTCTTGGCCACAGAAAATAACTTTCTTAAAGTACCATTGCATTAGAGCAAGTAGCTCGAATCGGAATCGTAAAGGGACATTAATTTGCAAGGCAGAATCAGAATCAAAACTCATGTAATTTGTGCACAATAGTTTATTAACGAAGGACTAACACATAACTAATCTAAACAAACAAACATGAAATCACTCATACATGGGGGAATGGTCAGTGAGAAGCAGTTAGAGAGAGACAAGGAAATGAAGCTATGAAAAGAGTCAGTTAACCACCTGCTGTGAAACCATCAGTGCTGTCTACAGCTTATACTAAACCTCTGTTTGTTTAGTTAAATGTACGATACTTGCATTGCCTTGGTCGTTGAACAAGTGTCCAAATGCAGTCTCTGGTGAAGGTCTTGATGGTTGGAGCAGTGGTGGTTTTGGAATCGTGATCGCGTTCTTCTGGGTCTGAAGAGTGATGAATTCCAAAGATGTTCTGACTCAATGGTGACTGGGAGTTTCTTCCCATGTGAAAGTGAAGAAGAACCAAGAGCTGAGAGGGACTCAGCTGAAGTCCTGTGATCCTTGGGGAATGGAAAGACAAGGCCGCAAGGCCTGGCGCGTGCTTAGGGAAGTCCTGAAGAGTTCTAGCTCATCTTCTTAGGTTCTAAAAGAACCACCGACTGGCTGAGGCAAGTGATGAAGATGAATTCCAGGGTTGAGTGGAACTGTCTGGCTCTTTGTGGTCGAGAGCCACAGTTCTGTGTGTTGGGCCTGTCGGGCCCGCCGGGCACGCCCTGTGCCGGCTCAGGCTCCCCGTGGGTTCCTCCACACGGGCAGCAATCAGGAGATGTTGCAGACGAAGGAGAAAGTGAAGAGAGTGAAGAAGAAGGAAGAAAGAGGGGTCGATGCTTTTAAACTCTCTGGAGGCTGTGCCTCCTGGAGGTCCATGAACCAATGGTAAATTTCACCTTTGGAGGGAAAGTTTACGACTCTTTGTCTGTGAGCCTGGTAATTTGCATATGTAATTCGATTGGGTGTTGATGCAAAAACTACTAAGGTTCTTAAAACACTAACATGTTGCAAAGGTATCAACATCTAATTTACACCATCTTTTAGATCATTAAAATACGAACTCAAAGAGTCCAAGCATGACATAGGTGGGTTATACTACTAGTCATCTATCATAATACATGCATAAAACAGTAGAAAGACGAATACAAATACAACAGACAAAATTAAAATACAATGCAGTAATACTGTACACAATGACCTGGGCTATGTGTGATAGGAAGGTCAAAGAAAGGTTTGTCTGTGAATGAATAGGAAAGAGTCTACAGGCATTGTGTCTTTCCTATGGCAAATGTAGCATGGGCAGATGTGCATTCCTTGAAGCAATAAAACCTGTGGTATCAGATCGTTGTCCTGGCAACTGAGCCCTTTTGGGGTGTCAGTTGCTTTGGGGGGGGGGTTTGTCTCCAGAGCTCCAGCATGTAGCTGGCCTGTTGTGTTTAAAGACTATTTGTAACAATTAATGTATGTCTGATTGGTCCAGACGCTACAGATATATTGATATATTTTACTGTTTCTGTTGTCAGACAATGGGATGAATATGAAATATTGACTAAAACACGGCCCATTAAGATTACATTACCAGCTCTCAAAGATATTAGGCTAATTTAAACTAAAATCCTGATTCACAACATTGACAATGGCTGTGCTGTGATTTTGGCTTTACACTTACATGTAAAATAGTTAGAAGCAACAGAATATCTTTTTTTAACTGAAAGAGCTGCTCTTCTGCTGCTTGCTGAACAGAGCAGACGCAGCTAGAGAGAGAGAGGTGTGTGCGCTGGGAAAGCATGATCTTGCGCTTGTGTGGCAGTACCGGAGAGCTTTAGAAACTAAATAAAGTTTGAAACTAAATAAGGTGCTTTTTTTGGAAAAAAAGGGGGTCTGAAAAGGGGGTCTGTCGCTAAAGGGGTCTGAAAAGTCACTAAATCTAGCGACAAAGTTGCTAAGTTGGCAACAATGGAGATGATTTCTTTACGGACATCTTCGCCTGCGGCCTCCTTCACTCCAAACACTCAGAGGTTCCATTTTCTTTTGTAGCGTTCAAGCTCTGATGTATGACTGGTCAAGTCTGCATGTGATGCGAGAGCAGAGGTGAGTTGTTTATCGAACAGATTCATTTTGGCTTTATAGTCTTTCATTGCCGCCGCGGTGAATTCCACTGCCTTGGATAGGTTTACCATCATTAGACTGTTCTCTGTGATCTTACGTACAATGCTCCTCAGCCTCCCATCTTGCAAATCAAACCTGGTGACTAAAGCTTCCAGGTGAGCTGCATTGGTAATCTCAGGATCTTCAGTACCTTTTAGTTTCTTGGAGGAAATCTTACTTGGAGTGTTTTGTAAGGATGATGACTCTTTGCGTTTATCTTTGTAGTAATTGCGACCAACTTCCATAGCGTATTCATGTTCGACATTAACACCTGATGTTTTCATAGCTGTTGCCTTGTTTCCTGGGATAATTATTTTTGGGTGGCTAGAAACTTTTCTTGCTGACATAATGTCACTCCTCTCTGACGAATCAATTGTAAAAATAACACTTGGGATAATAACAGATAAAATATGAAAGAAAAATTCTGAAATTCCTGAAGAGCCGAGAAAACTACATATGCTTAGCTCGCCATCTTGTTGCCGTCCCCTCTGAATCGTAACTGGAACTATGGACTCACGCTGATGACGTAACATACAGGTAGGCATGCCCACAACGGGTTATGATTGGTCGATCGACAGGCTCAAATCTGATTGGCTAAAGAGTATGAGTAACTCCGTGTGGGAGGAGTTTGCTGCCAGGAAAGTCTCAAAAACACACACACAAAAAATACACACGCAAAAAAGGCTGTTCACACATTCACAGTCTGTGATACACTCGTGAGTTTTAAACATTCAAAATTTTTGTATACAGTTGTCCATCTGTGAATTGTGTTTTGCAATTGTGAAAAGTATTTTATGAATTTATATTCTTTTTTTGTGCACGTTGTAGCATTTGGACCAATCAGACATACAGTTATTTGTTACATTTAACAAATAATCTTTAAAACCAACAAGCCAGCTATATGCTGGAGTTCTGGAGGCAACCCCCCAAAGCAACTAACACCCCAAAAGGGCTCAGTTGCCACGGCGACCATCTGATAACATGGGTTTTATTGCTCAAAGGAATGCAAGCAGAGCACAATGCCAGTAGAAATGCACTCTTTCCTATTCATTCACAGACAAACCTATCCTTGACCTTCCTATCACACATAGCCCCAGGTCATTGTGTATAGTATTACTGCCTTGTATTTTGTGTTTTTATTGTATTCTGTTATATGCATTTGTTATGATAGATCTCTAGTATAGTATAACTTACCTAAGGCATGTTCGGTCTCTTTGAATTCGTATTTTGATTATCTAAATGATGTTGTATATTATATGTTGTTACCTTTGCAAAATATTAGTGTTTTAAAAATCCTTAGTAGATTTTGCATCAACACCTAATCGAATTACATATGCAAAATACCATGCTCACAGACAAAGAGTCATAAACTTTCCATCCAAAAGTGAAAGTCACTATTGGCTCTTGGACCTCCTGGAGGTGTAGCTTCCAGAGACCTTAAAGGCATCACATGAGTGATCCCCCGAGCTTCAACGGAGTGATCCACAGTTTCGTAGTGCCATCTTGTGGTCAAAAGTTATAACGCAATGTTCGTAAAAACTTGTAAAAACGCAAAACTTTTTATGTTCTATTGTGACCTCACACTGACCACGCCACATTAATTTGGTGACAGCGCCACCTGTTGAAGAATACATAATTCGTTAAACGTTAATAATTACATTTTCAAAAATGCTAATAACTTTTGTTTGCATTAGCCTATTGTAATATAAATAGTCTCGAAATATTCCTTGGGCCATGCCAAGAATATAGATACCAATTACGCCATAGTCGGTCAAACCATTTTAATTTATATTGAAAACCTACTTTCTCAAAATCCTCAATTACCGTTGGTCTGATTTTCACCAAAATCGAATCAGATCATCTTTAGCCTGTTCTGACACAAAGTTATTTTGTGTCGATAGGCAATAGAACCGTTTTCGCACTACGAATTTGAGGTTTGATGCCAAAATGACTCTGTAAAGCTTTGACATAATGACACCAAACTTTGTGTGTCATTGTCACCTCATACAGAACATACCACATACATTTGAAAACAGCACCACCTATTGGTCAAAAGTGATAAGCCATTAAATTATATTATTAGTGGCTGTATGCAAAACAGGTTCTAGTTATTGAAAAAATATACATACACTGCAGGTGCTTAGTGAACAGGATATAGTTTGCACCCACTTAAACTGTTTATTGAACAAGTTCTTGAATGAAGCAATTTCCATTTGTAGTGTTCATTGAAAAGTCTTGGGGAAAAAAAATAGATCCAACATGCTAACATTCTGCTCTGCTGCTTGACTTTCCTCCAGGAAGAACATTTCTTACGCTTCTCTGTTTATGTCCAGTCTGCTACTACCTTGACTTTCCCTTGCTCTCTTAATGGAGTGGTGAACTGAGAAACCAAAATTCCCTTAATCTTTTGACATATAAAAACATCCTGTAAGTTTCAGAACTCAGTGCCAATTTGTGGTCTTTGCATTTCCTTCCTTCTGATCACAATGTTAGGAAAGAGTGGATTAACTTTATTTTTAAAAGAGATACAGGCAGCATCAGTAAGAACTCTGTCTTTTGTTTACTTCATTTTACCATAGATTTGTTTAAAATTACCTTTAGCATTAACGCCGCAACGCTTGTTCCCTTATCTCAGGGAACCAAGGTTACGTCAGTAACTGAGTGACACAATTCGATGCAGGATTTTCAAAATGACTGAAACTAAAAGATGATGCTGTTTTGCCTATATTTGTATATATTGCATTCTAGTGTTTCATACATGTGTTTCCAGAGAAAATATTATCATACTGTGCAAATTATGCGAGAATTATACAAGCCATTCCTTTCTGAGGGGGGTTTTCTAGTGGGTAACTTAGTTGACAATGGTTTTTCAGACACAAATAAAACAAGTTATATCACGATAAACACTTTTTAGTTTTGAAGAGCACACCCAAATGTCTTGATAACCTAATCTAACTGTTGACCGAATCCAACTCCATACCAAGAAAAGAGATGCTTTGCACAGGGGAGAGCTTGCTCTTCTCCCAGTTGACCCGAAGCCCCAAATGGCTGAGGTGCTGAAGCACCAGGTACCTGTGCTGACACAACAGATCTCGAGAGTGAGCTATTATCAGCCAGTCGTCGAGATAGTTGAGGATGCGGATGCCCTGCCCCCAAAACGGAGCTAGGGCACCCTCCGCGAGTTTGGTAAACACGCGGGGGGACAGGGACAGGCCAAAGGGGAGGACTTTGTACTGATGCGTCTGATCCTTGAAGGCAAACCGAAGAAATGGTCTGTGTCGAGGCAAGATCGAGACATGAAAGTACGCGTCCTTCAGGTCGATGGCTGCAAACCAATCCTGGTGACGCATGCATGAAAGAATGCATTTGGGAGTGAGCATCTTGAATGGTAGCCTGTGAAGGGACTGATTCAGTGCTCGAAGGTCCAGGATAGGTCGTAACCCACCGCTCTTTTCGGGTACGATGAAGTACGGGCTGTAGAAACCCGTCTTCATCTCGGCTGGAGGGACAGGCTCGATGCGTCTTTCGCCAGGAGGATCGCAATCTCCACACGTAAGACAGAGGCATCTGTGTCTGACTGGACAGATGTGAAACGGATGCCCCTGAACCTGGGCGACCGCCTCGCATACTGAATTGCATAGCCGAGTCATACCGTCCGGATCAACCAGCGAGACGGGCTGGGGAGCGCTAGCCAGGCCCCCAGTCGACGTGCAAGCGGGATCAAGGGGACGGTAGCAGCCGTACCTGTGGTGGGGCAGCCCGGGAGGGGCAGGGGGCTGACCCCAGAGAGCGGAGCGCCCTGAAGGAAAGCGGGGCTGCTGTGAGCAGCACTTACCTTCTGCCCTGGGGATAGAGGAATTTGCCTTTTTTTTTTTTTTTTGAATAGGTGGGTACCATTGACCCGGAGGGTCATGCAGGAGCTGCCGAGCGCAGCTCCTGCATTACCCCTGAGTCAGAACTACCCTCGTGCAGTTGTTTGAGTGCTTTGGCCTGGTAGACTTGCAAGATGCCCATTGCATGCAAGGCGGAGGCAGCCTGACCTGCAGCACTATAAGCCTTCACGGCAAGAGCCGACGAAAGCTTACAGGCTTTGGATGGGAGGTGCGGACGATTCCTCCAGGTGGTGGCGTTTTGCGTGCACAGATGCACCGGAAACGCACGCTCCACCTGGGGAACGTCAGTGTACCCCCTGGCTGCCCCACCATAGAGGGTAGTGAGGAGTGAGAAGCCCCAGTTCGGCGTCAATCTCCGACTGGGCAGCCCCCGCAGTGGAGGGCTGTCCAGCAGAGTCATCAGCCTCAGCTGGCGGCATATCCTCCTCTGATGCCGCGATGGACATCCTGTCTTCTTCTGGAGCGCCGAAAGAGACACTAGGCTCGCCGTGAGACGAGCGAGTGTTGTGTTTCGGCAGCTCCACGGAGACACGCTTGTAGGGACGTGACTTCCGTGGGGGCTTACCCGGCGGAATATCACGCACTGTAACCCTCAGGTCTCCCTGGTCTCTAACCAGCGAAGCCGAAGCAATCTCAAAGCGCGTCGAACTGGGCTTGGCAGAGATCACAGGGTGGCCTCTCATGTAAGAGAGGCGAGACCTAAGCGTGGCGATGGTCATGCGCTTGCAGTGAACGCATGATGTATCCGCAAGCCCTGCCTCAGCATAATCGCGGCCCAGACACGTGAGGCAGAGATCGTGCCCATCAAAAGAAGCAAGATATGCACCGCATCCATTCGCACACGGTCGGAAAGACATCCCGGAAGCGAGAAGCTTTCAACGACCGTTTAGAAAATTGCTCTTTTAGGGTTGGATTGCCCAGGGAAGGACCGCAAAGGCAGGTGCTTCACTGTTTGCAACGTTGCCGGCAGGGTTGCCGGTACACAACCGAGCTGGAAGACTCTCTTTCTCTTCGTCGTGATTTGCTCAGTAGCAGGCGAAGGCTCCGAAGCAGAAATCTGAATGAGTGGATGCATGCCGCCATCTTATATACCCGTATGTATGGGAGAGTGGCTTGCCATGAAAATTCCACTCACCAATTTTCATTGGCCTTTTCTCTTTAGCTCAGAGATGATTGGGCTCCCAAGTACGATCCCAAATACGTCACTCGACGTCGGAGTGAACGATTGAGGGGGAACCAGGGTTACATACGTAACCTGAGACGTTCCTTTTCGAGGACATTGAACTGCGTCCTCTAAAGGTCGCTATGGGGAACGGTTATATCCACGCTGCCATGCTGAGGGGAGTGCAAGCCAGACACCAAAGGCAAGCACTAAGTACCAGCTCCACGCAAGTAGAGGGAGCAGCCCCAAAAGATGTCCAGGCAGCTGTCAGTGACTTAATCCCTTCGGCCAAAGGCCTGAGCTGCATACCCAAGAACTCACCTGTAAGGACCGGGCTAAAGATGCCTGACCGTAGAGCAGAGCTCAGACTTGGAATCTGAAAATTCCTTTAAGGGATATAGCCTATAGTCTAGGACAGTAGCCTAGACCTTGGCTTGTCAACAGGGGGTTTACCTACTGCTCTGTGTGACCTTGCTCGAAGAGCTGGTCGGGCAGGTCATGTCTGGGACCAAACATCTCAAGAAAGGGTACGAAGCTAAATGCGTGATCCCCACCATACAGGATTTTAGAAAGAACACAAGAAGCTAGTGTGCGTTCTTACCACAACGTGGATTTTAGAATGTGCCCAGCTAGCCAAATTAGGGAGGTTCTAAGCTCTCAGGGAGCAGAATCAATCTCAAAGTGACCCTCCTGTAAGAGGGGAGCACTGCAAAGCTCAATATTGAGCGGCCTGAATGGGATGCCCCGGAGCAGAGAAAGTAAACTCTCTTAGGACAAGAGGAATCTTAGTTGCTCAACAGGGAACAGCATGCTCACAGGAGACCCTCAGGTCGTCGTGGAGCGTCAGCAGCCATAGGGAAGGTACCTAACCCCCAAGAGGGGAGGGAACTACCCACTCTACCAAAGGATAGTGTGCTCCAAAGAAACTCGTCCCAGCGAGGTGAGCAGTACTGTATCCTGGGATCCAGAAGGAGGTATAGAACAAGATCCAGCATCGAGGGGGAGTCGAATCGTTGAAATCAACTCATATGAGATAAAGTGCTTCAGTACCTTCAGCCTGTAGCTGAGGCGAACACCAAGGCTAGCCCTCCATGGAGGGAAGCCTAACCAGGGCAACCAACAATAGCTAGAAAGAGGCATCGACCATTCCCTGCCAAAGAGGGGCATTAGCTGTTATCAACCCAAGTAGTCCATGCTTTATTTCTCAAAAGAAAGCGTGGGCCCTGTTGTAGCCAACCCTCAGGTGTGCACGAACAGAATGGGCCTAATCATGCCTAGCAGGCTGCTGCTCCTCAGAGCCAGCACTGAAAGGGGTTTCTGCAGAAACGCCTTAAAGCATGAGGATTGGGTGAATAGCTCATCAACAGGAGGCCCCTCAGCGCGAGGCATGAGAAGAGTGCGATGAATCCAGCCAGAGATGTCCAGGGCCATCTCGTGAAGAGAACTTCCGAGAGTTTACCTAGAGGAAGGACAAAACAAGTCCTAGAGGAAAGAAAAGGTGAGCAGAAAGCATGTAAAACCAAAGGTTACCTGAATGGAGATTACCTAGTGTTACCTAGTGGTTCGGCTGCAGAACAAGGAAAGATTTCCAAATCCGATCCAGGATGGAGACATTAACAGCAACCAGGGGTCCCATCATCGGGGGGGAGGAGGGTGTCCTACCCTGAAACATAAGAACAACACACAACCCAGCTGAACATACTGCAACACAAGCCTAAGCGGCTAATAACAAATATCAGTTCTAGTGAGATAAAAGAAAAGGATCATACTCACCACTGTGGCTCCCCAGCATGATTCATCCACAGACATACTAGAAAGGCAGTCAGAAGACTGAATCCGGAGCATCAGTTAGGCTGTTCTATACATAATAGAACATAACCCTGCACATCAAGGTCAGTGTGCTAGAGGGGGACCACCTGAGACAAACACACAGAAAGTGTGCTGTCTACTTACAACACTAGCAGGGGAGACAGCACTGTCTGGATAAAAGCTCAAGAGACTACTACTTAACAAACCCTAGAAAGGGGAGCAATCACTGAGCTATCAGCAGCTAGTCCCGGTAGTAATCAGTTCGAAGAACCCGATAACCCCTCCTAAACGCAACCCAGACCACCAGAGTGGGCCATCTACTTACAACCCTAGCAGAGGAGAAGGCGCTATCTAGGCGAGGGCTCAAGGAAACCGCTACTTAAAAGATCCTAGAAAGGAGAACGGTCATTGAGCTAGCACATAGATATCGTCAGATACCAATGTGTATCAGGGCTATCAGGTAGAACTGAATGAAACCACCAGGACTACAGAAAGTAAGCTGTCCAACTAAAATCCAAAGAGGGGCAACAGCATTGCTAAATAAGGGCTCAAGGAGACCGCCAACTTAAAACCCTAGGAAGGGGAGCGATAACCGAGCTAGCACATGGCTATCCACAGATCGCGGGTTTTAGGAAAGGGGACCATTTCCATTTAAATAAAACCCGAAAAGGGGCAAGTTGACACACAGCTAACCTCAGATAGCTGCCCTTAAGTAGGTCTGTCCCACCATTAACCCCCTGGGGTCGACGATCACGCCGGCGTGATTAGCTCACGTTTTTTAAGATCAGTGCAAAAGACACTAAAAATACTCCGTCAATTTTGGTCACACAAATAAGTGTTATACATCATTAGAAACCATTAAGTGTATACTTTTTTTGAGCACACTCACAATAAAAACTGAACTATGTGCTGCTTTAAATTAAAGAAAATAAACAGGGTGCTTTCTCAGTCTTCACTGTCTCCGCGAACGGCTTTTAGAAATGCGTCAATAAAATGAACCTAAACTCAGTGAATACTCGACACACAGACAGGAGAGATATATCTATAGAAAGCTTGATATCTCTACTTTTAAATAAATCAAGTCTTATCAAAAACAAATATTCTGTGCTAAAGTAATCCGCGTGAAACCAACGTGATGCCTAGTTTTTCCCTCAGAGCTAATTATTTTTAATGCGATCACGCCCACGAGCTGCTTTTGCTTTTGATATGATAAATAGCCACGTGCGCGGCGCCGAGTGTTAGCGCCCACATCATCGTAAACAAAACTTGACAATTCATCAAGTTCATCTCGGCTACTGTTCGTTTCTGGAAGAAGACGCGCTGAGAGGAAAAACACAGAATTCACCTCAGATGAAGAACAACACGACGCGCAGCTGATCCAGAGGAAGAGATCAGTCTGATGAGTAAGTGATGTTTCTTTTTTGCGTTAGTTAACGTTTTATTTTGACATAAGTTTGAACACATTTACTAGCTTGGGTTTTCCTAAACTATGATTCCTGGCTAAAATGTTTGAAATCGAGTGAAACATTTTGAAAATGAAAGTAGATCATTGTATCTAAATTTCTTACGACGCGATGAAGTTTTCATGTTCTATATAATATAAAACAAAATACGATATAAAAGTAATATGAGTGTACACTGTAACATGATGAATGCTACGAGTCGAAGTATGTCTAGATCATGTTTATTATTAATAATTTGTTCCCAAATAGAGTTTTATAAGGTGCCAAACCATCATTTGTTTCTCAGATATAAAATGTCCTTTTTACATAATACAAAGTTGGCGTGAATCTGTGACTACAAGATCGTTATATACAGATTCTTCTGATATTAACATGCTCAGAGGTGTTTTTTGTTTTTCTTTTTTAGTGATCTGATACCTGCACCACAGATGAATATTGCTGATTTTTACTGGAGTCTCTTCAAACTTCTGAGAGCGCTGTACCAACATCAAATATTATTCTTCACTGATTTTCAGTAACATAAGCTCTGTGACTGTTTTTTTTTATTATTATTATTTTTTTTATTATTATCTTGAATCCATGGAAAGAAGCAGCAAACACTTAAATATCAGGTATGGTTTACTAGTTTGACTTGCTGAACAGGAATGACACAAGGTCTGTTCACATCTCTGTGGTTCGGTCAGTGAGTACAATAATAATCTTTGACCATCATTATGTATGTTTTGATTATATTGTGTTGTAAATAAAATACAAACGACCAGAACCCCCCATTATCTTACTTTCCTCTTATTCTTTGTTACCTGCCTCATATTGACAGCCACAGTGATGGGCCATTAGAGGAGGGCCTTTTGTCTCTCAGGTATGAATCACTAAATATTCATGGCCGTTATCCCTCCCTCGCATGCGGCTTTCTATCACAAAAGATGTCTTAGAAAATTTACATCAATATATTGTTTTCTGTGAAAGAGTAAGCACGGTCATTTTCACATCATTTTGAAGTAAATATTCTAGCCTACAAGAGTGATTACTCAAAAGCCTTCCTCAGGACTATTCAGTATGAGTTTTATGGCCTTATTTCAGCTACATTTATTTTCCCAAAACTTACTAACCATGCATAATATTTTTTTTCTAAAAAATGCAAACATGTACATCCATCTTGCTCACATATTACTGTAGCACTGTTTGTGCTGAATATAAAAAAATTATATGTTGGCCAGTAGTATGTTATAAGTAGTTGAAATAAGCACAAATGTCAGGGCATGTCTAAACATCTAAAGGGCCCCAAAATCACCTCAGACCCCAGAGGGTTAACATTGCTGAACTATAACCACCCTCAGATGGCTGTGTTAAGGAGGTGTCCTTTTTCTCTTTTTTTTTTTTTGTCCATACACCCAAGTTTTGGCAGATAATTAACACCGCAACCGCAATGCGCAGCATATATTCAGCTCCCCAGGAGCTAAACACACTCCGTCCACGTGCCCCCCGGGAACCAGGCGAGAATGGAGTCACCGCCGCCGCGAATGCGCTGTTAAAGACAGGTGAACACACTCATGCAAATTTGGATGTAAAACTCAGGTAAACGGTTGAAGACTCACCTCTGTGTTTTGCAAATGCGTCGCGATGAGCAAATCCAGTTCCTTGAGAGCAGGACGCGCTGCTCCTCAAACCCTTGAGCATCCCCTGGTTTTAGTGGAGGCGTCTGGAGAATGTTACTGATTTCTCCCTGTACCAGTTGTCATGGCTGGCCATAGCAAAACTTGCATGGCTTGGGTATAAGGCCTGGGATCATACATGTATCGCTTAGCTGTCTGGAAGACAGCTGGTAGTTTGAGATGATCAAGTAACACTTGAAATTTATAGTCCTCTGTCAAATGGGGATGTGAGCCAAGGACACCATCAAGTCCTTTTCAAAATCACTCTCCTTCCCAGTGGTGAAATTGATGAGCTTAGGTTGAAGGATTCCATAAGAGGAAGCGATACCCATCTCCACCATACTTGGAACTTGAACTGCTGGCTGTACAGTAGAAGGGAATGGTACAGAATATGACTGTGGTTGAGTTATTGCCTCTGAGGGTCTGACAGGTCGATAGCCCTGCGAGTATGGATCTGAATAATTTACAGATTGCAGTGGAGGAGGTTCTGTGGACTGCGACATCAAAGGCTGTGCTGGAGCGAATGGCGGTAATGACTGCGTGAACTGTGGTTGCACGTATTTAGGATTCACAGTATTGCTCGGCATACTGTGCATGAGCTGGTGGACGGCTAGGTACAGTTTGGTACTCTGTGAACGTAGGTAATGTCGTTGGAAGTATTCGTTGTTGTACAGAGGGCTGAACTTGTGGCTGGAATGTCTGCTGTAAATCACCAGGTCGTTGATAAAAAATGACGGATACATCATACCTGCTGGAGCAGACTCTGGGCGTGGCTTCCATTGCTCTACATGATGTTCCACGACAGGGACAGAGGCTGTTGAGCCTGAGGTAGTAACCCTAGTGGCACCTGGACTGGAAGCTGACTGTGTGGCTGAGGTAAGGCTGTTGTTAATGAGTGTGCAGGTATAATCTGAAAAGGGTACCTTGCCATTTCGATGCTTTCAGAGCTTCGGTATCCTGGTTTCGTGTCTGCATGGAGAAGAGGCAAGCTGGCGCTGCGATGCTGGATGGACTGCTGTTGACTGCCTGAGTGAGGGACTGACTTCTGATGTCCGGCACCTGTGGCATGGGAATAGCTTAAGCCCTGATGCATCCATGGTAAAACTTTTCCTTGCTCAAGAGACATTTGTAATATGCTTTGTAGTTCTTTGATTTGCTCTTGAACATTCCAAACACACTCCTCCACTCTACGTAACCTTGTAGTCTCAATGTACTGCTCAGTGCAAAGTCTTTCAAAGGTAGAAGTTCGATATTCAGCAGCTGGAGCTGAGACAGTCTCACTAATCTGCATACGCTGTAAATCCTCTTGCAAGGGGGGTGGAACGAGCTGCCGTGGTTGGGAAGTGAGTACAAAGTCCTCCAGATGTTCAGGAATTTGTCGAATCCTACTAGGATGGAGTCTCTGTTGTTCTTCATTGTAATCATGAGATGCTGCCATGAAGACAAGATGTTGTTCCGGCTCGAAGGACCACTTTGTTATGATGTATGTGCATAAATGCACTGGCTTTTCAACATCTTGTCTTCAACCTCTGTCAGAAGGTTGCTGGGCACAGATCCATGACAGTTTCGGGTCTCACACATCGATTTATTCCACAATTAGTTTGTTACATGTAGGTGTGTGTGGTTTCTGAAATAAAGAATAGAAATTAATAAATTAAATAAACTTTCCAAACAACATACAATGCTTGTAAATATATTACAATAAATAAAGCAATACAAAATGGGAACTAAAAATTACAAGGTCTAATTTCACTAAAGGCCACTAGGAATAGAACAGATACTACGTGATATCTTGCTAAATGCAATCAAATAGGATTACTCGTTTACATCACGTCAACAGCGTGTTCCGACTATAAACACTAACATGATAATACAAAATATATTAAGTGATCTATATCAGCGACTGACAACAGCTGGAGATCGTGCATCGGTGGTCTACTGCTATTCCTGCGGGTCCCGAATGTGAAATGCTGAATTTTCTGCCGAATTTAAACCACTGAATTTGTGGAAGCGAATTTGTAAAATGAAGTAAAATGTATCGAAATTTGTCAAATATTATACATCGTATTTTCAAACAGACTGAATGTTTGGGAAGTGAATTCTGGAACGTGAATATGAATTTTTGAGTTTTTACTTATGAAAATGTGTGTGAAATATTTTGAATTGAAATATTCACAGCTTCAATAAACAACTATGTTAAATTTCAGAACCTAAAAATGCAAGCCCTGAAAATACAAAGCAATAAAATGCAAGCACTGATAATTCAAGGCTCATCTTGCCTTTCTCTCCATAAACTCTGTGTATTCTGACTCCCATCGTATTTTCTCTCTCAACTTCAAAAATCATTTCAAAATCATCCTACATCGCTGCAGAAGTACCGACCCAGTCTTTGTAACGTGAACATGCAAAGAAGATCAAACACCCTTAACAAAAAAGGTAAAACAGCGATATAGGACGATTTTGAAATTGAAGGAGAAATGAGATGGGTGTTTTTCGACATACCCTAACTGTCATGAACCGGAACAAAAACAGTCCAAGCAGAGTAAGACAAGACGAGCGTTTGGCATTAAAAAGTATATAAATTGTATTTTTTTTAATGAAAATGACCGATCGTTTCACTAGATAAGACCCTTCTTCCTCGGGTGGGATCATTTACAACTGCATTTGGGATTGTTTGAAACCACATTTAAACTGCCTTTTGGATGACAGGGGTGTGAGTACATTACTACAAAAAACTAATATATAGATTGCTAAGTTAAATAATGGCTAAAAGGCGTTTACTGTACATGCAGTTAATCTAATTAATGCATAATTGTAGACATGAAGTTGATCATGAATTACTAGTATATTTATGCTTAACTAATGCGTAACTCTGGACCCTTTAGATTGAGTGTTTGTCAAGTAGGGCTGCACGATTAATCGCACGATATTGTGAGGCGCGCTTAGTCAATGAAGCCGGTACTTTGATTAGTAGTAAAGCTCCATCACGTGCGTTCAGCTGGAGCGGCAATTAATACACAGAGCCGTAAATCACTGACAAGCTACGCCAAATCGCGCTCAAAATCGCAGATGAATCGCATTCGATTTTGAGCGCGATTTGGCGTAGCTTGTCAGTGATTTACGGCTCTGTGTATTAATTGCCGCTCCAGCTGAACGCACGTGATGGAGCTTTACTACTAATCAAAGTACCGGCTTCATTGACTAAGCGCGCCTCACAATATCGTGCGATTAATCGTGCAGCCCTATTGTCAAGAGACTTTATTTCTTATTTATACTTTATCTTACAATTACTTTCTTTATATTTTAATCTGAGATTGATACAAGTTGCCTTAGGCCACAATTATGATCTATGTTCAAAATGGCTTGTGCCAAAATCTCTTTAAATATGCAGATAAAGCAGTAATTTTAAGTTATTCTTTTTTTAACCATTTAATTTTGTCCTCTCTAAACATAAGTTTTATTGTCACTTTATCTGAAGCTGCAGTTGTCAGACATGTATGGTTAGAAACTGTCATTTTATTCAGCTGAGATCATTACCATGAAATCTGTGGATTTATCAGCTGTGTGTGTTTGTTAGGAACAATCTGAACAGACGAAAAATTGGCAGTACCTCTCTGTAATGTTTTCATTATTCTTTCCTATCCACACTGTAGAATACCACTAAAATGACTAACCTCTTTGTACACTGCCCTTTTTTTTCCACAAAATTACCCTGCTATTTCTCTGCCAGCCTGTTTAGCACATACTAACTGTAAACAAATTAAACTGTCGTTGATTCAACTCGTTCTCATACAGCAGAATCCATGCTGTGTTAGATCAATACGGTTACAAATACACAAGCAAATACTTAAACAGCGCACAAAATAATAAAAACTAGTACCATGCAGCGAACATATCCTTGTCCTATTAAAGGTGACAGACCATAATGATCAGAGGGCAGGTAGCTTATTTCTCTTTGGTCAAGTCACTAAGCAATTTATCTATTATGAATGGTTAACATCTAATTGTACGTGGCAGAATCATTGTACCAATATCTTTGGTCCTCGCATATGGTGCTCTTATCCAGCCTGATGCCTTTGTCTGCCACTCTTCACTTTATTGATTTTCTATTATAAGCCTTTAACAGTTAATGATTGCGGTGCAAATAATGAGGATACGGAAAAAGAGGTAGAAAGATAGACTAGGGAGACACTGAGTTTTAGAAGTGTGGAGAGAGGGTCTGCTTTAGGCACATGAAAGAAGTTGCCACAGACCTGACTGAGTGAAAGCTGCTTACTTACATTTATTTAATTTGTGGCTGTAAAACTTTTAATCCATAGCTGTTCTGTCATGGTTTTACCCTATAACAGGAAAAAAGGGTAAAGTTGAAACTTTGGGGTTGTGGTTAACAACTCTGCATGAACAGCTCAAAAGTAAAGTTTTTACTTTCTCAGCAGAGCATATTTCGCAGGAGTGACATGCACTTCCTGAACAAACAGATGTGAGCTGAGAACATCAGGGAGCATAATCTATAACAGATTGTTTTGGTCGATGGGATGATACTGAGGTTAACCCCTTAAGCTCTGGGGTGTTTTTTGGTATTTTCGGAATAGTCAAATTCAAATGTTTACCCTACATACATACAATGAAAGAAGTAAAAAAAAAATGGATAAAAAAAGTGTCATTGGATAGAAAACCCTTTAAACTACAAAATATGATTGTAATTTTTTCATGAAGAACATTATATTCGTTTTAAATATTACACTAAACACTAATAAAACATAGGTGGTTTTTGATTTTTTTTTTGTTTTAAAGTCTGTTATTCAGGCTTCAGCTCTCTGCATTTTGAATCTTTCACATATGAGCTTCTAAAGTAAAGTTATTGAATTATAACCAAAGGGAGTAAAATTGTCCCTTTTTTGCATCTAAAAGTGTCCATGTGAGTATCCTTTGCAAAGGTTTTGGTTTTATAAAGTGTAGCAGGTGTTGATTATAATTTGTGTTTTTATTATTAATTCACTCAAAATCTTATGTTTCTCTGTTGGTAATTAATATGTATATCTATATATGTGAAAAAGAAAAGGAGAAAAAGTATTTTATTTCTTGATGAGTTCTGCGCGCGTCGCCGCTGTGACGTCATTGGCGCGCTGCGCGCTCTTGCTTCAGTCCGCGGGAGGTCTGAGCAGAGCGAGATATGCATTTTGTTCAATCCTGTTCAAAAACATGTAAAAAGGGAAATAATCACTATATACTTGATCGGTGTATTGTTACGATAGATAAATGAGTTACGTGAATAAGTTGTCTTTCCTTAGAACCGAGTTTAAAGTTGTTCTACCTGCAAAAGTGTAGTTTTAATCGAGGGAATGCAGGTGGCGTTGTCTGCGTAAAAGTTGGCCTGTGAAGCGTGACTACTGATTTCTCTTCTTTGTGTGAATGTTTAGCAGGAGCAGGCAAGATTGTACAACGAATAATTAACTGCATGTTTTCTACTTATGCAGGTACAGTTTTTCATGTATTTTCATGATTTCTTTATATGTGTTCAAACTTGAATTGGTTTTGTGTTTATACAAAATGCTGGAAACTTTGATTGTATTAAGAAAAGTGTTTTATACAAGATATATTTTGCAGATACAGTCATGTTGTACTTGAAGTGATTATTAGTTACTACTATTTCTTGTACATATGAAATTCTCTGTATTGTGAACTCTTGCTTCAGTCAGGTCTGAGCAGAGCGAGCAGGAGCAGGCAAGATTGTACAACGAATAATTAACTGTATGTTTTCTACTTATGCAGAGAAGACAGCATAAAATACAACTGAACTAGCAGATTGACTCCGGTGTTTATTTCACTACACACAACACAACGCAGAGGGGTAGCCGAGCCGGCTACAAAAGCACATTACCCCCAGAATCCTATTTTACTATGTGCCATTTTTATGTTTGTCTAAGCAGTAATATACAAAATGGCACAGGCGAATTAGACAAAATATCACATTTTGTGTTTTTCTACAATCCAAACATCAGAAGCGTTGCTTTTAGCATCTATGATTTAATTGAGGATAGTAAGAATGTGAGGGCCTTTGGATGTGACTAGCTCAGGGAGTCCCCTACATTGTTCGGTTCCGGTAACTTCGCCTTTGCAGCAGGGCAACTGGGTGACTGTGAGATGGCATAGTCGTGGGTCAAAACACCGCTCTTCTGTTCCGATCAGTACATCAAACAGGTTTCCCCCACTCAGTGATGCACCCACTGAGAAACCTAATGAAAGTGCTCTAGTTATTGGCGATTCTATTGTATGGAATGTGAAAATAGAGACACCAGCCACCATAGTCCAATGCTTACCGGGAGCCAGAGTAAATTGTGCTAAACGTAAATTCAGTAAGATTGTTATTCACGTCGGCACTAATGATGTTCGACTTCGCCAGTCGGAGATCACTAAAAATAATGTTAAAGAGGTGTGTGAACTTGCAAGTACGATTTCAGACACTGTAATTTGCTCTGGTCCCCTCCCTGCATATCGTGGTGATGAGATAGCAGACTGTCATCACTAAATGCCTGGATGTCTAAAGTGGTGCCCGCAGAATAACATAGGTTTCATAGACAATTAGACAAGTTTCTGGGGCAGTCCTGACCTGTTGAAAAGAGATGGTCTCCATCCCTCCAGGGGTGGTGCCGCTCTTCTCTCTAGTAATATGGCATATAGTCGTAGAGTTTGCACTTGACTAACTGGGGCCCAGGTCAGGAAGCAGACAGACTGGCTAAACCGACTGTCTGCTAGCCACCTCACGTCACCGAAATCAGTTAATTCTCAGCACATAGAGACCTTTTCACCTAGATATCAAGCTATAGAGACGGTGTCTGTTCCCCGAGCTAGAAAATACAAAAAACGTCCAAACCAATTTAAGAGTAACAATCTAATTGATGTTCAACAAATAAAAAATTTATATAATACAGAGAAACAAATGATTGAATATCAGGTCCCTTTCTACAAAAGCGCTTTTTGTAAATGATATGATCATTGATCATAACCTAGATGTGCTCTGTTTGACAATGTCGTTGAAATTCTGCAGCAAAGCGATGATATCTCAGATCATTATCTAGTCTCATCTATACTCCAAATAACGATAACTGTCAATTCAACTCCTACCATACTACAAGTACGGTAGAACCATCACTTCTACTACAAAAGACTGCTTTTTAAGTAGTCTTCCTGACTTATCTGAATTCCTCAGCATGTCCAATAGCTCAAAAAAACTTGATGATGTAACAGAAACTATTGACTCTCTCTTTTCTAGCACTCTAGATACGGTCGCTCCTCTGCGCCTAAGGAAGATTAAGGAAAACAGTCTGAGCCCGTGGTATAATGAGCACACTCGCATCAGATAGTATCGCATCAGATAGTGCACTATAGATCTCCTGGGGAACAATTCCACTCATTCTATAGGAGAGGAAGAATTGTATAAACTTGTTAAATCATCTAAACCAACAACATGTATGCTAGGCCCTATTCCATCTACGCTTTTAAAAGACTTGCTTCCAGATGTCATAGGTCCTCTACTGAATATTATTAATTTATTGCTGTCATTAGGATGTGTCCCCAAAACCTTCAATCTGGCTGCTATTAAGCCTGTCATTAAGAAAACACAATTTGACCCCAACAAATTAATTAATTACAGACCAATCTCGAATCTCCTTTTTCTGTCAAAGATATTAGAAAAGGTAGGATCCTCACAATTATCTTTCTTCTTACATGGTATCTGTGAGGATTTCCAGTCAGGTTTTAGATCATACCATAGTACTGAGACTGCTCTTATTAGAGTTACAAATGATCTGCTCTTGTCATCCGATCGTGGTTGTATTTCTCTGTTAGTGCTGCTGGATCTTAGTGCTGCGTTCGATACCTTTGACCACAACATTCTCTTGAACAGACTTGAAAATTATGTACATAATCTGACCGCCATCAATTTAAAAAACAGATTGTGTAGTTGAGATAAAAAACTGGAGGACTAGTAATTCTGAAAAAACAGAGGTGCTAATTATTGGACCCAAGACCTCCGCGTGTTATAACCTAAAACACTGTCTAATACTTGATGGCTGTTCTGTCAATTCTTTGTCATCAGTTAGGAACCTAGGTGTGCTATTTGATAGCAATCTTTCCTTCGAAAACCACATCTCTAGCATTTGCAAAACTGCATTTTTCCATTTTAAAAATATATCTAAATTATGACCTATGCTCTCAATGTCAAATGCTGAAACGTTAATTCATGCGTTTATGACTTCAAGGTTAGATTATTGTAATGCTTTATTGGGTGGTTGTTCTGCATACTTAGTAAACAAACTCCAGCTGGTCCAAAATGCAGCAGCTAGAGTTCTTGCTAGAACCAGAAAATATGACCATATTAGCCCGGTTCTGTCAACACTGCACTGGCTCCCTATTAAACATCGTATAGATTTTAAAATCTTGCTAATTACTTATAAAGCCTTAATGTTTTAGCTCCTCAGTACCTGAGCAAGCTCTTATCACATTATAGTCCCTCACGTCCGCTGCGTTATACAAAACTCTGGCAATTTGATAATACCTAGAATATCAAAATCAACCGCATTCTGCCATGAGTTTTGTTTCCTTGCCGCTGTCGCCTCTGACTTGCTTAGTTGGGGACACTTATTTTTCAAACGATATTGTATGCTATTTGAACTGAACTGAGCTGGATGATGACATCATTGAATTCAATGATAAACTGCCTTTACCTGAAAATTGAGTGTTTACTGTTGCTCTTTTGCATTATTGATGCACTATTTCCTATTTAATACTGTACAGCCGCTTTGTCACAATTCTGTATTGTTAAAAGCAGTATATAAATAAAGGTGACTTGACTTGACTTTACTTGAAGAGCCTTTTCAGCCTGGTGGCTTCTGCGACAAAACAATGGATTTCTTACCAACGGAAGCACACAAAAACGTGAAAATGATTTTGTTTGAAAGAAGAGATCCTAATCTAAAAGATAATATAGAGTTTGTGGCTGAGTTTGGAGTTGTCTGAAGCAGAAGTACAAGTAGGAATATGATAAATGAAAATAATTTCTTAGCGCTAATGGTTTTGACATCTCGATTCTATTGAAGACCATTCGATCTGTGATTGCCACACAATAAAATAATCTACATAGCCAAATTCCTGATATATGCACATATCCTTCAAGAGTCACTCTCAACTTATCTGTCTATAAAGCCTATTAAAAAAAAAAACTGTCTTCATGTATTTCACAACACGTCAGCTTGTTATTCTTATTAAGTCAGGGGCATTTTTTAGGATTTTTTACCAAGCAAAGTCTCTGAGAACCTGACACATTGTACTTCTGAAGACTCCAGGTAGGTTGCAGTTCTGGAAAATGGTGGCGCTGGAGACTAAACGGTTCCTGATGGTGTCACACCTAATTCTTCACCTTAATTCCTAATTCTTTTGCAGTTAACATGCATCTTTTCTTCTCCACCTGTTTTTTCTGACCATGCAGACTCAACAAGCATTTCACTGTCCAATGGTCAAGCCTTAACTTTGCAAATTCTTGTAATGCATTAGTATTGCATTCTTCTCATGGGCATTTAATAATTTGGACTTTTCAGTCTGGGTTAAATATCTTTTTTTGGCTCATTTTATCTGTAAAAGAAAACATGCCTAATAATTATGCACACCTGAATATAAGGAGTTTTTCACTTCCAGCCTTCATGGACAATTATATATCACATATAAATGATTAAATACAAAATTAACAGTAGTTATTAAGACTGATGTGGTTTGGAATTGGTAAAATGTGTTTGGGAAAAAAATATGAGCAGAATATCAACATGCCTAATAATTCTGCACACAGTGTATATATATATATATATATATATATATATATATATATATGTACAGTGCAGCCTAAAAGTTTGTGAACCCTTTAGAATTTTCTTATTATATTTAGAATTTCTGCAAAAAATATGACCAAAAACTTGATCAGACTTTCACTAGTCCTGAAAGACAAAGAGAACCCAATCAAACAAATTAGATAATATATAATTTGCCATTTATTTATTAAGAAAAATGGTCCAGTGTTATATATTTGACAAAAGTATGTGACTATCAGATGACTATCAGGTGCCAGTGTATGCCCTGTTTTAATTAAAGAACAGGAATCTATTAAAGTCTGATCACATTTGTGGAAGTGAATCATGGCTTCAACAAAGTAGATCTCTGAAAACCTCAGAAAAAGAGTTGTTGTTGCTCATCTGGCTAGAAAAGGTTACAAAACAATCTCTAAAGAGTTTGGACTCTACAAATCCACAGTCAGATTGTTTACAAATGGAGAAAATTCAAGACCACTATTACCCGCCCAAGGAGTGGTCAACAAAGATCACTCCAAAGTAAGGCTTATAATAGTCTGCAAGGTTGAAAAGGTCCTCAGGGTAACATTTAAGCACATAAAGGCCTTTCTCACATTGGTTAATATTAATGTTCATGAGTCCATCATCAGGAGAACACTGAACAACCATGGTATGAATGGCAGAATTGCAAGGAGAAAGCCACAACTCTCCAAAAAAAACAAACAAAAAAACACTGCTGTTGGTCTGATCATGTGGACAGTCAAAGGGCTACTGGAGAATTTTTTCTTGGTCAGGATCCTTTGCCTTTGCTTTTTGATGCTCAAGGTACCCCTTTAGCGTCACTTTTGGACGTGCAGGTCCTCCATTGATTTCAGTTGTTTGCCTTAATTTAAACGGTAGGCATGCATTTGTAAAAATATAAATAATTTTTATAAAAATGTATAATTTCATTGGAGCCCCTACCCTAAACTTGTCCACTTCTGAACAATATAATACACGTAACAGGCAAATATAAGTACAGTCACAGGTATTTATTGCAGAAACTGACCATAAACAAGCAGTATAAAAGCATTACAAACAAGTCGTGTTGCACGCCGTGTCTTCTGAAGCCATACGATATCTTTATGTGAAGAAGAGAGTAAAGCATAAGGTATAATCACTGAAAATGATCCCGCTCTGTTAACACGCTCACATCGCATTCAAAAGATACTTCCTAGCATTAGCATATTGCAATCGGTCATGAGACACACAAGAGCCAATGGCATTTCACAACAAAGGCTGACATAACGCTTCTTCTGTTGCCATTTTTTTAATTTGTGCACAAACAGACTGAGGCTGCGTTTACGTTTTTTTTTTGGCGTTTTGTTTTAAAGCGCATAACTTTTGCTATGGTTGCACCTGTTGTTTACACTACTCCGGCATTTCTAACCCTCGAAAAACAGAGACTTTTGAAAATGCTGCAGACCCTGTTTTAGTTTGAAAACTCCAGGGCTGTGTTTCAGTGTAAATGGACCAAAACTGAGACTTTTGAATACGATGACGTGGCTGCCCACATTTGATCTGTGTATCCTTGATGACCGTGTAAACAATAACATCATGCTCACTGTTGTACTCATAGATTTCTGCAGGTATATGCATCATTCCACAGCTCCAAGCACGTAGACGTGTCCGCCATCTACCTATACATATCTATGGTTGTACCTGCGTGAATTGTCATGTGACATGCGTTTTGTTTTAAAACGAAAATGCACTAGTGTAAACAGGGCCTGAGCTTTATGGCGGACGGAGGCCCCGATCACATCTATTCCTCTCTCAAATCAATCGTTTTGCTTCAGAAGACTTGGAATATTAATTCTTTATTTAAGGAAATTATGATTGTAGCTGTATCTGCTTGTTATATCTTGTGTTTTATTGACAAATGGTAGGTTTAGGGGCAAGGGTTGGGTTACATGCTTGTAAATGTGTAAATAAGGTAATGTAAATAAAACTGTTGTGACAGTTTACATTGGAAAAAAAAAAATCACAATAATGGCAATATTATTACCTAATCTATAATTTAATAATGACAATAAAATTCCCAGTGCCTTTTACGTCAGCATTATGACGGCAATGGTTTCACATTTAAAGCAATGAAGGACCCTGCAAGTGGAAAAATTATGCTAAAATGGTTCCCTGTGTGGCAAAAATTGACACCAAAGGGTCCTGACAAAGCTTCAATATGTGATGAGTTGGGAGTGAGAATGTGTTGGCATCTTGGCCAGAATGGCTTGCCATGGAACAATGAATTCTGAATTATACAGATATTGCTTATACATAAGCAAATTCTAAAGGAAAATGTCTGTCCGAGAAGAAAGTGGGTCATGCAGAAAGACAACGACCACAAACAAACAAGTCATTATACCAAAAATGGTTAAAGAAAAACAAGGTTAAGGATTTGTTAATGATTATTAATGATGACCTTAATCCAACTGAAAGATGGAAGTAGCTGGTCTCCCAGCCTGGCCAGGCTGGTTTTAGCTGGTTTAAGATGGAAGTAGCTGGTTTTAGCTGGTCTCCTAGCCTGGCCAAGCTGGTTTTAGGTGATTTAAGATGGAAGTAGCTGGTTTTAGCTGGTCTCCCAGCCTGGCTGGTTAAAGATGGATGTAGCTGGTTTTAGCTGGTCTCCTAGCCTGGCCAAGATGGTTTTAGGTGGTTTAAGCTGGAAGTAGCTGGTTTTAGCTGGTCTCCGGCCAGGCTGGTTTTAGCTGGAAGTAGCTGGTTTGGTTTTGGCTGGTCTCCCAGCCTGGCCAACTGGTTTTAGGAGGTTTAAGATGGAAGTAGCTGGTTTTAGCTGGTCTCCCAGCCTGGCTGGTTAAAGATGGAAGTATCTGGTTTTAGTTGGTCTCCCAGCCTGGCCAGGCTGATTTTAGGTGGTTTAAAATGGAAGTAGCTGGAAGTAGCTGGTTTTAGCTGGTCTCCCAGCCTGGCCAAGCTGGAAAGCTGGTCTCCCAGCCAGGCTGGTTTTAGCTGGAAGTAGCTGGTTTTAGCTGGTCTCCCAGCCTGGCCAAGCTGGTAAATATATATATATATATATATATATATATATTTATATGTGTGTGTGTATATATACATATACATTATATATATATATATATATATATATATATATAATATCAGGGCTGTTAGTCAATCAAAATTTTGAATCTAATTAATTGCATGATGTTTTTCGATTAATTATTCTAATTAATCACACAATAAATAATTATTTAAAATAGATAATTTAAAGCTATTTTTGTGTTAAATGAAAAAGTATCAAGCAGACATTACAAATTGTAGCTTTAGAAAGATGTATTTTATTTGATTCAACACAATTTATTACACAAACATTTAGGCTGCAATGGTATAGCATAAACTATGGAATATAAAGGAAGATAATTTGAAAAACATCTCAGTATTTTTTTATTCACACAATGAAAGCAACCAAAACATCTTTGTTAGCAACAGTCTTCAAAATACCTTCTTTTATGTTCCACAAAAGAAAGGTTTAAATCAACATGAGGGTGAGTAAGACAATTTAATTTTTTTGGGTATCCCTTTGAGGTTATTATTATTATCATTATTATATTTTTTGATGATACTGTAAATACGAAACTAAATCTGCCAGCAGGTGGCGGTAAATTTAATTTGTTCAAACGGCTCTCTTTAATTTGTTCTAATTCAGTAAACGGCTCTCTCTGTTTAAATCATCGTTTTACACTATTAGTTCAAAAACAAATAATATTGTGTTTAAAATATAATACAATATCAACTTCTTATTTACTCAGCTGTTGTATAAAATACATTTTAATGATGCATAACATAATTTTATAAAAGTTGTTCCACTTGGGACTTGAACTGTAATCTTAGTTGTTCCATTTGAGACTTGAACCCGTAACCTTAGGGCAGGGGTCGGCAACCCTCTTTTATGCCTCTGTGGTGGCTCCCTCTAGCATGGGTGTAGCCTACAATAAGCGATTGCACGCTTCAGCAACTGCACGTGATCACAGATTGCACACTTCCCACGCACACACACACTCCCCGCTAGAAATTTTACGTTCCCAGAACGTCCTTAGAACGTCCGCATTGGTGTCAAGGACGTTGCCTAGTAACGTCCCCATAACGTTCTGAGACGGTCACGATGTGGAGTTCTTTAAAGGTTTGGGGGACGTTATTTGGAGGACCTTCACAGAACATTCAGGACGTTCTTGGGACGTTTAGGGGACCATATTTTATTTGGAAATGTGACGTTCCCAGAACTTCCTCAGAACGTCCCCACTGGTGTCAAGGACGTTGTTTAGTAACGTCCCCATAATGTTCTGAGACGGTCACAATGTGGAGTTCTTTAAAGGTTTGGGGGACGTTATTTGGAAGACCTTCACAGAACATTCAGCACGTTCTTGGGACCATATTTTATTTGGAAATGTGACGTTCCCAGAACGTCCTCAGAACGTCCCCACTGGTGTCAAGGACGTTGTTTAGTAACGTCCCCATAACGTTCTGAGACGGTCACAATGTGGAGTTCTTTAAAGGTTTGGAGGACGTTATTTGGAAGACCTTCACAGAACATTCAGCACGTTCTTGGGACGTTTAGGGGACCATATTTTATTTGGAAAGGTGACGTTCCCAGAACGTCCTCAGAACGTCCCCACTGGTGTCAAGGACGTTGTTTAGTAACGTCCCCATAACGTTCTGAGACAGTCATGATGTGGAGTTCTTTAAAGGTTTGGGGGACGTTATTTGGAAGACCTTCACAGAACATTCAGGACGTTCTTGGGACGTTTAGGGGACCATATTTTATTTGGAAATGTGACGTTCCCAAAACGTTGTCAGAACGTCCACGCTGGTGTCAAGGACGTCACCTAATAACGTTCCCAGGACGTTCCGAGACGGTCATGATGTGGAGTTCTTTAAAGGGTTAGGGGACGTTATTTGGAGGACATTCACAGAACATTCAGGACGTTCTTGGGACGTTTAGGTTATTACTATAGGAAGTCCCCTATTAGTCTCTACACTACATTCCCATAACATTTGCAGGACCAACCTAAAATGTTTTTTTGGTCCTATTTAGGTCCTTCCTTCACATTTACTGAATGTTTTTAGAACCTTTAGTAACACATTACAGGAAACTATCAGTCAATTTTAATTATTTTCAAATTGGCTTTACTGATATGACAATTTCCACAGTAAAGCATCAAAATGTGTCCAAATAATGGGAAACAGTAACAAGAACATATTGATTTATATTAATTATATATTTAGTGTCTGTGTGTGTGTGCGTGTGAGTCACTGTCTCTGTTTTCAGGAGGTGCCCCAAGTTGTTCTTCGGCTGCCTGAAAAAAGTATAAATAACAATATTTAGCAATCACTTCAATTACTTTTTAACTGCTTTTAATCACACTTAGGTGTATAAGTATAGATGACCAATATATACAGTTGTGCACATAAGTTTACATACCACTTGCAAAATATACAAAATGTTAAGAATTTTAACAAAATACGAGAGATCATGTTATTTTGTATTTAGTACTGTCCTGAATAAGCTATTTCACATAACAGATGTTTATATATACTCCACAAGACAAAACTATAACTGAATTTATAAAAATGACTCCATTCAAAAGTTTACATGCCCTTGAATCTTAATACCGTATGTTGTTTCCTTGGTGATCCACGACTGTTTTTAAGTTTTGTGATAGTTGTTCATGAGTCTCTTGTTTGTCCTGAACAGTTCAACTGCCTGCTGTTCTTCAGAAAAAATCCTTCAGGTCCTTCACATTCTTTGGTTTTCCAGCATCTTCTGCAAATGTGAACTCTTTCCAACAGTGACTGTGATTTTGAGATCCATCTTTTCATGCTGAGGACAATTGAGAAACTCATACATACTATTACAAAAGTACTGCTTAAGAAGGAAACACAAAACATTAAGAGCCTGGGGTGGAAACATTTTGAAATAGATGATTAGGGTAAATTATACTAATTTTGTCTTCTGGAAAACATGTAATTATTTATGTAGCTTTTGAAGTGCAGTACTAAATGAAAAAATATGATCTTTACAAAAATAAAATAAAAAATTACAGATCATGCATTGTGTTTCCTTCTTGAGCATCAGTAAATATGTTTAAGTTTTGTAATAGTAATGTATGAGTCCTTCAGTTGCCCTAAGTGTAAAAAGATGGATCTCAAAATCATCACGTATACGTCACATATGCAGAAGATGCTGGGAAACCAAAGAATGTGTAGGAGCTGGAGGATTTTTCTGAAAAACAGGAGGCAGTTGAACTGCTCAGGACAAACAAGGGAATGATGAACAACTATCACAAAACATTAAAACATCCAGAAAATGGCAAACAGTATTAAGATTCAAGGGTATGTAAACTTTTGAATGGGGTCATTTTTATAAATTGAGTTATTTTGTCTCGTAGAGTATATATATAAACATGTTATGTGAAATAGCTTATTCAGGACAGTACTAAATAGTACTGTATCTTACTGTATCTTAATTAATTAATTCATAACTTACATTATTACAAAAACAACAGAAAAGAAACAAACATTCTGATCCACAAACGTTGTGTATTTTATCTTAGCCTGGTCAGTTAAAAGCATAAATTATTTACGAATCTTTTATATCATTACTATGTAATTATAAATAAATAAATAAATAAATAAATAAATAAATAAATATATAAATATATATATATATATATATATATATATATATATATATATATATATATATATATACACTACCGTTCAATAGACCCCTTAACCTATCCCTAAACCCAAACGTACCCATATAATAGCGAATATAAAAACATATGAAACGTAATAGACTGAAATATGCAAGAAACAAGAAACATTTTAGAAACAACATAGGATTACAAAAAACATTTTGGTACGCTAATCCCACTTCTACCTTTAAACCTAACCACAGCCATTTCTTACAGTAACGTTAGGCTATAAATAAAACCATGACAGACAGACAAGTGCAATCCCAATAATTTACTGCAAAAATGTCAAAAACATTACCAAAAGTAGTCCAAATGATGTTGCGTTGCCACCGCAGGTGAAATACAATAGTTTGGTGTGAGGTACAGAGCACAATTTAAGTCTTTAATCGCTAAAAATATTACCCAGACTATCCTCCTGATTCACTTTGTGAAAGCGTGCATCATTTAAACACACCTAGACAGGAACACTGCTGTCGCAATCTGTGACGAAGCAGGCGAGGACCAATGAGCGTTCGATTTTACTGCCGTAGTTAATTGAAGTGGTAAATTTTGAATTTGGATGAACGAATCAGTGTGGGCTTTGATGTTTATACGGTCGTTGCTGAGGATGAATGAAGATCGCTGAATAAAGGGTTGAATTTGGATTTGTTACTCGCAGTTGTATGAATTCAGAAGACTTGGATTACAAAGCACAAATAAAACTGACTGATGTTATTATGTTGCGTTTTTGGTGTGTTTATGGTTCTATTTTTCAGTCACAGCATGTTGGAGAAAATGGCGTTTTTGTCCCACGGCAAACAAAATAAATATTTCATAAAAATTATATGACTAAAAGAGGACAATATAAGAACGTTCTGTTAACGTCCCGAATGTCCTCTTTATAACGTTCTTATGTGACCATAGAATAGCCAAAATAGAACGTCCTCCTAAAGTCATATTGTGAACATTATTATATGACTAAAAGAGGACCATGTAATAACGTTCTGTTAACGTCCTAAATGTTCTCTTTGTAACGTTGTTATATGACCACAGAATAACCAATATAGAACGTCCTCCTAAAGTCATATTGTGAATGTTATTATATGACTAAAAGAGGACCATGTGAGAACGTTCTGTTAATGTCCCAAATGTCCTCTTTACAACGTTCTTATGTGACCATAGAATAGCCAAAATAGAACGTCCTCCTAAAGTCATATTGCGAACGTATGACGACCAAATATAGAGCGTCCTCTAAAGTCATATTGCGAATGTTACTGTATGACTAAAAGAGGACCATGTGAGAACGTTCTGTTAACGTCCTAAATGTCCTCTTTGTAACGTTGTTATATGACCACAGAATAACCAATATAGAACGTCCTCCTAAAGTCATATTGTGAATGTTATTATATGACTAAAAGAGGACCATGTGAGAACGTTCTGTTAACGTCCCGAATGTCCTCTTTATAACGTTCTTATGTGACCATAGAATAGCCAAAATAGAACGTCCTCCTAAAGTCATATTGCGACGTTATTGTATGACTAAAAGAGGGACCAAATATAGAACGTCCTCCTAAAGTCATATTGCGACGTTATTGTATCAAAAGAAGGATAAAATAGAACGTCCTCCTAAAGTGCGAGCACTATGTAATAGAATGTTAGCGTTGTTATATGACCACAAAGTACCAATATAGAACGTCCTCTAAGTCATATTGTGAATGTTATATGACTAAAAGAGGACAATATAGAACGTTCTGTTAGCGTCCCGAATGTCCTCTTTATAACGTTCTTATGTGACCATAGAATATGAGTCATATTGTGAACATTATTATATGACTAAAAGAGGACATGTGAGAACGTTCTGTTAACGTCCAAATGTCCTCTTTGTAACGTTCTTATGTGACAAAATAGAACGTCCTCCTAAAGTCATATTGCGAACGTTATTGTATGACTAAAAGAGGACCATGTAAGAACGTTCTGTTAACGTCCCGAATGTCCTCTTTATAACGTTCTTATGTGACCATAGAATAACCAAAATAGAACGTCCTCCTAAAGTCATATTGCGAACGTTATTATATGACTAAAAGAGGACCATGTGAGAACGTTCTGTTAACGTCCTAAATGTCCTCTTTGTAACGTTGTTATGTGACCACAGAATAACCAATATAGAACGTCCTCCTAAAGTCATATTGCGAACGTTATTGTATGACTAAAAGAGGACCAAATATAGAACGTCCTCCTAAAGTCATATTGAACGTTATTGTATGACTAAAAGAGGACCAAATATAGAACGTCCTCCTAAAGTCATATTGCGAACGTTATTGTATGACTAAAAGAGGACCATGTGAGAACGTTCTGTTAACGTCCGAATATCCTCTTTATAACGTTCTTATGTGACCATAGAATAACGTCCTCCTGAAGTCATATTGCGAACGTTATTATATGACTAAAAGAGGACCAAATATAGAACGTCCTCCTAAAGTCATATTGTGAACGTTATTATATGACTAAAAGAGGACCATGTGAGAACGTTCTGTTAATGTCCTAAATGTCCTCTTTGTAACGTTGTTATATGACCACAGAATAACCAATATAGAACGTCCTCCTAAAGTCATATTGCGAACGTTATTACATGACTAAAAGAGGACCACGTGAGAACGTTCTGTAAATGTCCTCTTTGTAACGTTCTTATGTGACCAAAAAATAAAGTCGTATAACGAACAGACCAGAACTTTCGTAACCAAAAGAGGACGTTTTAGGAACGTCTCCAATGTTCTGTAAATGTTCGGGACATTCGTCACCTTTAGACAACTTTTAGGGGAACGTTGTGCAAGGTTGCGAGAACGTCGCCTCCTACGTGGGACTGTAACTGTATCCCAAAGTGGATTGCACGCACTTCTAAGTGCATGGACTTCGAAGGCCACGCCTCTGAAGGATCCTCAAAAGTGCATGAGATGCCAGCATTGGTCATATTGGTTTTTATATTTTATGTTTTACTGGAGGAGATGGTGGAAATGTACCTCAGGTTTGGCCAAGAGCATGGCCGGGTAAATTATATTGTTTTGCTGCATCCTTGCCGGATTACAATTTTAAATGCATTCATTGCGTTTGAAGCGACTTGAATAATGTAATGATACATATGAAAATAAAAAAAAATACAAAATGCCTGTTAACAACAAGAGCACAACGAATTTCAGAAAAAAAAAAGTATTTTTTTTGTTTTTTTAAGTCTTTCCCCCAAAAAAGTCCTACAACAACAGAAAATGGAAACACTTATAATATAAAGAAAGGTTTGCAATCTTAACATTAGAAAACATGACACAGCAGGACATGCATACAAAATACAGATGTGCTAAAGCTTGGTTAAATTATGCAACGTGATCTCATGATAATTTGTATGTATTTTACATAAAATGTGGTTCCACAAAACGTACATTTACTTACGTTTTTACAGGCAGTAAAACGTACAATACTGACATATTTTCAGCATCTAAACGTACAAATACTTATGTATTTGTAGCATTTAAACGTACAAAACTGACGTATTGACGACACCTAAAAACGAATCCATATGAATACTGAAATCGCTGCATTAGTTTTATTATTATTGTTGTTGTTTTTAGTTGTCATACCAATAGCCTTATGTTTTCAGTTGCACTTTTAAATAGTTCAAAAGTTTATTCAATATGAAATTATAACATTTCATTCTGTTCTGTGTGATTTCTGCTGCCAGTTCGTTTCCAAGGATAGGTAACGTTACACATAATGTTAAACAAGACAATGTTACACTTTAAACTTTTAAAATAAATAACTTTTCTGCAATCGTTTAACCATCCATGTGATACTTACTTAGTTTGCTGTGGTGGGACACAAAAGACGTTTTCTCCGACATGCTGTGACTAAAAATAGAACCATAAAATACACCGAACACGCATCATAATTACAAAATGAAACAATTTTTGTTCGTGCACTATTATCCAGATCTTCAGAATCCATGAGAGGAACAGACCCAAAATCAAGACTTTATCCGGCGATCTTCATCTCCATCCGAGTCCAGTAGCAACAGCAAATAAACCCGCGCTGAAGTGCATTTTACAAATTCAAATACCGCCGCATCAAGAAACGACAGGTTTTATGGCAGGAAAATCGAACGTTCATTGGCTCTGGCTTGCATTCGTCACAGATTGCGACATGCCGTGTTTCTGGTGGGAAGTGTTTAAAAGACTCTTCACGGAGTGGATCAGGATAATAATTTGGATATTTTCACCGATTAACTATTTAAATTTTGCGCTGCACCTCAAACAAACCTGCTGTACTATTCCGCCAGAGAGGACTGCGGCTGCAACGCATGGTCATTTGGATTACTTTTGGCAGTGCTGTACGTTTTTGCAATAAATAAATTAATGTGATTACACTTTTCTGTCTGCCATGTTTTTGTACAGAGAGAGTTATGATTAACGTTAGGTTTAGAGGTAGGAGTGGGATTAGTGACTATAAAAATATTTTAATGCTGTATTGTTACTAAAATGGTCATTTCCCTGCATATTTTGGTCAGTTGCGTTTTATATCCTTTTATATTCGCTATAAAATGGGTAGGTTTAGGTTTGAGGGTAGGTTAAGGGGGCTAAAAATCTAAATCGCTTATTAATAAAATGATAAAAATGCATATTTGCTATAAAATGGGTAGGTTTAGGTTTGGGGGTAAGTTAAGAGGGCTAAAAATGGCGTTATTACACTCACCTGCTGTGTTGCTGATAAACATGATATAATTTCACCTCTGTTGTTTTTATATGAAAATAAATATGATCAACAAGACACTCAAAGTGCTTGCCATTTAATACCATACGAAAGGTGTATTTATCATCCATTTTTACTTTAATACAAACGTGTTTTTTAGATTTTTTTGGAAATATGACAACAATCACATATCTCACGGGGAGATTGCACTGGCATAGTGTTTGGGAATATTCATGCATAATTTAAACACATAACCACATGATATTAGATTAAAAATAAAACATTTTAGAAAAGAACGGCAACATCACAGTTGTCTGAACCAATGAGCTTTAAGCTGTGTCGTCATCCAGGCGTTTCCCATCGTGCTTTTGGTCAGCGCAGTCGGTGGAGAGCTACTGCGCCTGACTGCTCAATCCGACACAGCCGCCTGGCAGTTGCGAGAGTTTTTTGGCACACGTCAGCATGACATCAGAGCAAGGCGGACATAACTCGGACACATTTCTAACCGGCAAGCATTCTTGCGGTGATCACCTGTGATCGATTCTGCGCAGAATTTGCTCATCTCAAACAAGCCTATGTACACTTAATTTTCCTGGTAATTGGAGACCGCATTTGAAGACGCTTTCGAATTACGGCAGCCTTCGTCGCGCCGCGATGACGCATTCAGCCTTGAATAATCAAATTCGCAGCCTTGGAATGCGCACTTCGGAGTGTGCATCCTGAATTGGGACAGCTTACATCGTGACGCAATCGCCCTTCAAATTCGCACTTCGGAGTCCACGCACTTCAGTTTGGGGCAGCCTTTGTCGCGCTGCTGTGACGCGTTCTCACTTCAAATACGCACTTCAGAGTCCGCGCACTCCACTTTGGGACACTGCTTGTGTGACACACACAATGTGATTTGTGCCCCGCCCCCACCCCAGAAATCACCTTATTCTGTGATAAAAAAGGAAAAAGTATTTGTAGTATATAAACTATCATACTGATTATACAACCATAACCATACATTTTTATCACTAGTAAAATATATATCAAAAATATTATAGAAGACAAATGATTGGTTATTCTCCAGCAGTGTAGGCTATTCAATTTCTTAGCCAATTAAAAGTAAGAGATAAGAAATTTTTTTTTTCTTGTCAATTAGACATACAGAAATAAATATTATTATTGTTATTATTATTATTATTATTATTACTACTACTACTACTACTACTACTACTACTACATTTGACAATTCTGCCCCCCTCACTGCTGAAATGATTGTTACTCCCGTGCCCTGTAACATAACTGAATATAAACCAATTAGCATGCTAAGCTAACTAGCATAAGTCAAGAAACAGGCACTTTCTACTTTGGAGAGGTATTTCATAAGATATTTCATATCTTATGACCCGTAAGTGGTGCTGTTCCCAACTTTGGCATGGACCCTCAGTTCATGGTGTAACTACTCTTCTCTCTTTTAAGAAGCTGCTTGCTACACGTTTTAATAAAGGAGGGGCCCACCAACCCATCTTAATATTGTACCTTAAATAATAAAAAAAAAACCTTCAATAAGTGAACATGAATGCATAACCAATAAAGATGCCAAACAAAAAGCAGCTTATCACATCATTAAATTGAACATCAAAAAAGACAAACATCAAACACCCCAAACAACCTCATAAAGGGAGCTTCAATTTTACAAGATAAGTCAGGATTGTCTTTCTATAAATGTCTCTTGATACTTATCAAAGACGCAGATAATATGTTGATGATGCTGATGATGATGATGAAGAGACTTGAGTCGAAAAAGAGTCCAAGAAGCGACCGCTGTGTCCAAATTTCACCAGTTCATATGTGCTCTGTCAGTATACTAGTGGTTTAAAACTACCAACAAATGAAGAGTCCTTCTAGAATACAACATACAAGCAAAACATTAGCAGGCTTTCCAGCACATTCACATCAATTCAGATCAATTACCATTCATAGCTCTGACCCAACGGATAACTGAATACATAATATCAAACAACAGCAAACACTTACATAGATTGGGCGTGAAACATTATAGTTTCTCAACCTGGACTCTCCATAATGAAGCAATACATGGGAAGACTGCCATGCTTCTTCCAATCCAAACCAAACAATTCTCTCCTTCTACTACTACACCTGCCTATATCTAAAGGAGGCATCCTGATTAGAGCCCCTAGAGGACGGTAGTGGAACTACAACCCCACTCAAACCCAAAAGTGACAGAACTATGGGCTGTTACAATGGTATTGATTAAATGTTTCAAGTTTCATTTCAATTGATCAAAGTTTGGCCGAGATATAGCCTTGGAACCAGTTATGGGTCAACCTCATTAAGTTTGCCACATCATAACTTTTGAACAATGATGAGTATGTTATGTTATTAATGCCACGGGACAACGACTTGCTGCAAATTATGATTATTTATTAAGTGCGCACCAAGATTATTATAGTTTTTGATTTTTTAATTCGTTTTATTTTAATATCGTTTTCAAATTTACAATACAATTTAGTTTCGTTTTTATTAGTTTCATTAATAATTTTGTTCATTGGGACTAAACGAAATTCAATAATAATGGCGGAGCCTCAACACTCGATTAGCTGCCGATGAAATGAATGACCGCTTAGGGAGTGCGTCTTGCTCGCTTCCTGTAACTTAGGTATATATTTTATAAGATTAATTTTTAATGCTTCTATAAAGGACCAACGGCCACGTATCCACCTTATTTTTCCCATAAGAGCGGGTGCTGTCATTTGTAAATTCTTTTGTGTCTGGCTTCCGGTCTCATCCACTTCCAGCTATTTTTAGCTGCACAAAAAGCTTGTTTTGCTGCTTGATATTGCAAACTGGTGTGTCTTACCATATTATTTTAATGTATTATCTTAATTATGAACACACTGGTTTGTACTGTTTTACCGTTTACTGCACTTCGATGTTCTTCTCGTTATTTCCCTATGGCGGATTATGAACCGGACGTCTAACACATTACCAGAAAACAGCTTACTTCCACATTGAAAAATAAGGTGGATGCACTGTTCAAGAAGAGACAATGGCATTTAACAGTAAATGGAATGTTTTAATATGTTCTTTTCGTTTATGAAAAATTTTAAGCGGGTATTTTATGCATTTGTTCAGTCTGGCAGATTGTTCAAAATATGTAGGCAAACGTTTTTATTATTTACAGTAAGGATGCGCGTTATCATTTTTTCTATTGCGCTGCTTGTCTATTTTCCAACTTAGATGGCCTATTTTGGTTTGATTGCTTGTATTACGTGAGAAAATAAATCATGTTAGCTGATGCAGTAGCCCAGTTTTAATGCGGTTGCAGTTCAGATCGCGGTCTTTATGTCAAACGGGTCGGATAAAGAATTAGAGCTGCTGTCGGATAACGGGTCGGGTGTTCTGTTAACCAGGCTATTGCGGCTGCTGGTTTACCAAACGGGAACCGTGGAGGACTGTGCTTTCCGTCTCTCGGTCAGTTTAACTCACGTGCATGATGCGCCATTTACAGTTATTTCCATAAACCGGCCACCACACAGCTAATATATTTTTCCGCCACAGGTTGAGAATTTCATTTCTTTTGACGTTTTAATTTTATTTCGCTTTACGAAAAAGTTTTTTGATGAATCGTTTTCGTCTTAGTTTTCGTTTTACGAAAATAACCTTGGTGCGCACACACATAGCACTCAACTCCATAGACATAGACGCCGCATTGGCTGCTGGAAACGAGAAATGCGGCCGCCATCTTGGACCGGGCATACTGTGGAATTGATTACATCGCGTAGCAGCAGCAGAAGTGAGAGAACATGCCTGAACAAGTGTGTGTGTGTGTGTGTGTGAGCGAGAGAGAATGAAATACTCCAAGTAGACTCTAATGTAATATTCATATAGTGTTTCTTCAACTTATTAAAATACCTTTACCGTCACTATCTGTTTCTGCTTCTCTATCATATTTATAGTGTGTGATTTGCAAAATTCCTATCATAGCCTACACCTCATATGGTTATGGTTGCGCTTTTGTCCAAAGTGACAAATACAAAACAATATAATACTTAAATTTAACAGGGAACAGATTGAGATGTTGGTCAGATTATAGCTAATAAGGAGAATAGCAAAAATGAACAACGTCAATTCAGTCAATAGCATAATGAAATAAACAATGAAAATGAGGGAAAACAGCAATAATAAACAATGTCAATTCAAGCAAAATATAATAACAGCATGGTAAGACTACATTAAGGAGAATATCAGTAATGAACAACAATGTCAAATTAATAATCAGCCAAATGAAAATAGAATAAAACTATACAAACCATAACGCATTAGAAGTGCTTAATGAACTATGTCCATGTTGTAAGTCTTTAGACCCTCTTAAAAGACCCAATACTATCACAGGAACGGAGATACTCATTATATTACTGTTAAGCTCACTATCAATATTAAAATACGCCAAACCATGTGTCATGTATCACAGCTACATTTATGACCTTTGCAGCAAAAAAAACCGCGTGAAAATCAGTTCGGTATTCCGTGAGGTATGATTAATTAAATGCGTTGACAGCTCATTACACCTGCCAAACAGATTACACTGAGTGGAGCGGGTGACCGGTCCAAGATGGCGGCCCCACGTCTCGTCAGCCCCAGTAGGGAGTATCGGTCGATGCGGCGTCTACTCTCTATATATGTCTATGCTCAACTCTACAGTACGGTGCACTACCTAGAACTGTCAGGTCCACAACACCTTACCGGAACCATAGTTGTTATTGGGTATAACATCATAATTACGCCCCTTTAAAAGGAAATAACTTTCCTTTGAAATATTTTGTTCTATCAATTTGTTCTTATGCTAGAAATAACATTTTCATAACATCATAACCAAAGCATCACAGAACTTTCATAATAAACTTGAACAGTCCCTTGTGGTCTTAAGTCTCCTCGTTGAAAGCGGCACGGAGAAAGCGTTGAGAGCGGCTGAGAGCGTCGAGAAGGTGCAAGTAAGGATAACTTCAGGCTGGAGCAATGGGCGTGCCGAAAGGTAGGGGGCGTGTCAAAAGGTTTCTCATTGGTCAAGGGAGCTAATGCGCTGGCCAATCAGCGGTAACCATACTGTTACGAAACATGGCGGCGGTAATGCTATAACTGCGGTAGCTTATTAAGATGTCGTATATATAATATAATCGTCGAAGCTTGTATCGATGTTCATTTTGTGCAACCAGTGTTTTTAAAAGATGTGAAAGACACAAGATGTTTGGACATTTGCAGCGTCACAGACTTCGCGCAGTTCATCATGAACGTAAGTATATTTGATGATATCCACGTTAAGATAATTTGTTAATGTGATAAATAATAACGTGAACGGCGATGTTACATTTAAAATGTTATCATGATACGTACGTCAAACATAGTTTATGTTTATTTTACTATTTGTAATTGTGTCTGTTGTTTTGCTGTGTTATAGATTTATTTGTTTTATTGACAATGTGACATTCAAAAACATGACAGAAGACATACTAACAGAAAATAGAGGCAAACAACAAGCATAACAACTACAACAAAAAGAAATATACAAAAACAAAGAGAAATGTATAAATACATATAGAATGTGTAGTGCAAACATATTCCACAGCCTTTCGATATATGAGAGAGAAGAGTATGTAAAAAATAGTAATAAAAATAATACTAAAATATATTTGTAATATATACTGTTACTACTAATAATATTATCCAGTTGTAACATATTTTGTAGATACATTTCTTACAAAATATATATTGTGCACAATTTTACTGTTGTTTGTATTATATTTTTATGACAGGTTGATGTTTTTGCAAAAGACTGCATTCTATTTCCATCATGGAGCAAGTCACACTGGATGGTGTAAGTCATAATTAAAACATTTTTTTTTTTATTTGCTATACAAGAATGGTCTAAGTGATGGCAGATACAATCAGGTGTACAGGTCTTTATTTATACTACTAAGTTCAGTAGTACATGTTACGAAATACCAGTTGAACAGTTATTTTTCAAATGTTATCAACTGCTGTGTGGTGGTTCTGTTCTAAATCATTCAGTGTTTTTCTTTTTCAATTATTTTTTTGTGTCTTTGTGGTTCTTATGGGAATGATGAAGTCTGAAGTGAATTAAATGAAGTCTGAAGTGTATTAAATGATATGTTGTCATTTCTGAAGTTGAAAATTTAAATGTGATATGCATATTTAAATGTAATATTCCTAATAATTTTAATAACAGAGACAATGTAAAACTCTTTCCCTTAAAACACGTACTGTAGTACTGTTACCACTTAAGATTCATTTACAGTTACCTAATGTTGCTGACCTTTGTGTTTTTGGGTACATTTAATAGGAGGGTTGCTCAGACCATTTTTCCTGGACATTGGATGGAGTTATTCTGTAAAGATCTTCCAGTAAGTTTTTGATTCATCACATGTTATTTGGCATATCATTCAATTACATTGTATTTATTTATTTATTGCTTGCCTGCGAACATTACCCAGGGCATTCCAATGCAGCGGTTCTCCATTAACTGTTGTCTTTGTGCTCATGGTGAGTTTATATGAAATTTACACTGACAATCACATCAGTTCTATTAAATTATATTAACTTAAAGTGATGACATTTAGCACTTTGTAAATCTCTCTCCCTCTCTTTCTCTCTCTTTTTTTTTCAAGGTCTCCTTCAAGGCACTAAAAAGTTGAAGGTTTGGGCAATCGTGGCCTAATTGTTAGAGAGTCAGACTTATAACCCAAAGATCACAGGTTTGAGTCTCGGTACCGGCAGGGATAGTAGGTGGAGGGAGTGAATGTACAGTGCTCTCTTCCACCTTCAATACCACGACTGATGTGAGACCCTTGAGCACTGAACCCCCAACTGCTCCCCGGGCACTGCAGCAAAAAAAAAAAACAAAAACAAACAAAGTTCAGAAATTTTTTTCCTAATAAGAATATTTATTGTTGTCTGCCACTTTAACATTGTAAATATACAGTTTGACCATTAACACTGCACTGTGCTTACAAACAGGTAAATAAACTTAGATAAAGATTAAAGGTTTTGTTGTAATTTCTCATTTAAAATGGTTATGTCATTAGACCAAACCAGGATTAGGCCATACTTCGGTTAGGACATTTAAGTAATTTTTATAACATACCTTAGAGGAAAGGAAAAAAAAAAAAACATTACTGGTGTGCATCTTGTGACAAAACAAAGACACTGATATATATTTTAAGATCACTCAGTGCAAATTTCTTTCAGTTAAAGCAGCTCAGACTTACATTTTAGTCTGGGGTTAGGCTTAAGCCTTGTCTGTGAAACCAGGGCCGGTATTCACAAAACATCTTAAGGCTAAAAGTAGCTCATAACTTGCCGATTTAGGAGAAAATCTTAAAAATAATGGGCGTGCCAGTCCTAAATTTAGGACTCCTAAGTTTTTGCTCTAAGAGTGTTTCACAAAGCGTTTAGTGCTAAAACTAGCTCCTAAATCTGTCCAACGTAAAGACTGATTTATACGCGTCTGCAAGTTCGCTTGGGTTTGTGAAATCAACCATTTCGCGTGGCGGTGTGCACGGCATCTCGAGTGAACTGTTCGCTGTTTTGGCTGAACAGGTACGCCTGTACAAACATCTCTATAATCCATCAATGCGTGACCATAGAAATAGTCAGATGGCAAATAACTCTTAGAGAGAAATTGTGACCAGCGTTGGAAAGGACGAAAACTTTTGCAAGAAAGTTTGTGAAACTGTACATTTTAACACTATTGTGTTGGTTTTACTGTTGAAGACTGCTGTAATAAAAATATGTCTCATAATTGCTTGTGTTAGTGTTTCACATTACTTATTTTCATAGTCGTAATTGATGGGTGGGACACTTTTGCAAGGCTCGATATTGTCCCACCACTTTTTTGAACATCTCGCGGCATGGACGTACTTAATGCTGATGAAACATTCCTCTGTTAAATAAGGTGCTGACGCTGGAATCTGTATTATTTTAGTGATGGAACTTTCTCAATGCGGCTCTTGCTCAGTGTTCACACGCAAGCGCTTCAATCCATCGCTTATGACTCATTACGGTTAAAAATCAAAACAAAATACACACAGATGTGTCTCTGATATAGGATCACTGCTGAACATTTAATTTTAATAAGGGATGAAAAAATTTGTGCGATGGCGGATTAGGACCCAAAACCTCTAACTCACTTAACGAACATTCTACCACTGGACTATTGGATATTACTAATAACTGATGCATATCTATGCATTTATTCACTGCATCATTTATGTCAAGGCTAATAACATATTATTAAAGTACATGTAAGAATAAAACTATCATGTTAAAAATGAGTTTAATGTCAATACATTATGTACACATGATCAGAGCCTGTAACCACAAAACATCTTACCACTAAAAGTTCTCCTAAATAGCAGTAAAAGTTATTAGCTAAGAGTTTTCTCTTAAAACCTATTCACAAAGCTGCTGAGACAAACTTTTACTAAGGAATAGAGAGAAGTCTTAAGCTAAAAGTAAGGGCGGGGTTGACCTCATTGCTATGAATGATGTCAACATGCTTATTAACTATGCACACAATGATTGGCTGATAGGGGAGGGGTCTCTGTCAGACATTTATTCATAGAAATATTGTAACGTGGAATATTATATCATATTTAAATAAAGGTTTTAAAATAAAAATGTTGCCATATTCAAATAAAGATTTTAAAATGCAGGCTAAGTGTCACTAATTAAACATGTATATCTTCAGCCTCTTACATGTGCGCTCCTCGTATACAGTTAGCGGATATGCATATAAACAGCCTTTTAATTAACAGAGTAGAATAATCATGGGTGATAGTAAGGCATGTAAACAAAAAAGAAAACCAAACTGGACGCAAGAACAACTCTTACTTCTTGCCCAACTTGTTCATGAAAACAAGGATATAATCAAGGGAAAATTTGGAGTTGGGATAACCTCAAAAACTAAAAAAGATGTGTGGGAAAATGTGTGTGCAAATAAATGCAGCTTTCCCACTTTTGTCCAGAAGCAAAGATGACTGTGAAAAGTGCTGGTATTCTTTGCAAAGTCAGGCAAAGGCAGAGATTGCAGAATTTAAGTGACAAACAACTGCTACAGCTAAACGGACATTACTTTCAAGTTGCCGATAATGTTTTCATGTAACCTTGTTATGCTATTGCAGATTGAAATCCTTAGTCTCATTAAAATATTTATTGCATTCATAAGGAGCTGCCATTCGAGGATTGTCAAAACCTTGATCTGTGGTGTTATTGGGTTGTTTCTATTTGTTGCAATTCTGCAGCAGTCATAATACCTTCGCGATTAAGACCACACCTTCTTAAAAGCTCATTGTCACCAAATGTTTGTAAAATGTTTCTGTTCCGAGGCAGACAGCCGGCAACAGCCATTTTAGGATAGTTTTAGGACTTGATCTTAGTGACTTAGGAGTCCTCTTCACTACTCCTAACATTTCAGTTTTAGGAGCTAGTTTTAGTGCTAAAACGCTTTGTGAAATACTCTTAGAGCAAAAATTAGGAGTCCTAAATTTAGGATTGACACGCCCATTATTTTTAAGATTTTCTCCCAAATCGCTAAGTTATGACATAGGCTACTTTTATCCTTAAGATCTTTTAGGAACAGGGGCCCAGAATTTGGTGATGTGCGCGCGCGCGCAGGCAGCACAGGCTTGTGGTGCAGAAGAAAGCGTTGAGTATAAATCAGCCTAAATCAGGCTTAAATCACTAAGATCAAATCCCAACCTTCCTAATATTGCTGTTGCTGGCAATCTGCCCAGGAAGAAACTTTTTAGAAATACTCTGCATTTATACGCACGCATATTCCCACACAACTTTTTTTAGTCTTAGAGGTTACCCAGCTCTAAATTTTCATTTGATTATGTCCTTGTTTTCATTAATAAGTTAGCAAGAAGTAACAGCTGTTCTTGCGTCCAATTTGGTTTTGTTTTACGTTTGCGTATCTCGCTATCAGTCATGATTATTCTATTCTGTTAATAAAAAAAGCTTTTTAGGTCGGCACCGATAGCCTAGCGGTTAGTGCGTCGACATATAGCGTAACTGCGCTCAAAGCGACACAAGTTTGATTCCCCTTTCGAAGTGTTTTGCTGCTCCCGCCCCCCTCTTTTTTTCTATCCTGTGTAATCAATACAATGGTAATATATCACTAAAAGATATTTCGAACTGATGAACAGCTTGTGAGTTCCCATATACACAAAATAATTTTTGTAGTTTGTTTTTGATTTGATTATTTTGAATATGGATGCACTATAAGACCTTTGCAAAGACGCGGTGGTGAAGACGTCAATAACCTGCGGCCATTCAGAATGAAATTCCGAAGGTACATTCGAAAGTAATATTTCGATATTTATAATATCATGATCACGATTTTTACTGTGAAATAATGAGATTTGGGTTTATAGAATTATGTTGGATTTATTACTTAAACAGATTAAAGGGGTTAATAGCGTTTAAGATAACAGCCTGCATTTATGTTAAACGGGAAACCCACAACCAATTGTAAAGACCTTTCGGCATTAGTTTGCGAGCCGCCATTAAAAGATGAAGATGAAACAAAACGGTGTAAACATTGTTTTCAGAGGCATGCTTTGCATTAAATTTCACACGCCCCAAAGCAATGGCGTTGCAGCGTTGCCAGCGGTGGTTTGGTTTGCTTACTGGTCGAGCACTAACACATTTTGGAGAGAGAAAGCACAAGAATTTCTCGTCTCCAGCCACAGCAACACACAACCATAAACAAATAATCTTAAATTTTTGTCAAGACAGCTATCGTCAAATAACTTACAATTAGCATACATTTTAGGTTGGGGTATGGCTCTGTTCTGGGCAAACACTCCCTGTCAGTCCGTGCAGTCTAGTATGGATAGGAGCAGGGAAAGCATAAATATCCCCCCCTAGGGTAAATAGAACAGAACCAACATTATTGATTAATGTAGTGGATATCATAAATGTTCTAAGTGATGATTCTATGTAACAACATAATTCAGTGGTCTGAGTCTCGAGACATATCCAATGCCAAGTCCTGACTGGACAAGAGAAGGAGTTGGGGATGGAGGTGGGTAATTAGCTCCTGAGCAAAGCGATAGCTGCTGAATAATGACTGAAAGGACCTTATACAGGGAATTATGATTGGCGTCGTATTCCTATAGGTAGACGTGGATCAGCTGAGTGTCAGCTGATGCAAGCTTGACTAACGTGACCTGCCAGAACTAACGGGTTAAAATAAAGTATTAAAGGCTCAGTTTACAGGTTTGTCACCTCCAAATAATGTTGTGTTCATTATGTTATGTGTCCTTAATCTGACAACCCGCCTGAACGTAGACAAAATTCCTTATCAATACACTTGATAGGTTTAATGCAACAAGCATAATCAGAGGAACATTAAGAAATAGCATTTCCAATACCAGATGAGCCATAGGCAGCAAGTGTATTTCAAGAACAATCAGATGGCCTTAGACAACAGCTTAAACATTAGCTTCTTGCTGTTGAAAATTTAACTGGGTACTAGCACTTGAAGTAACAACCAGTAGCTTAAAGCAACAGCAGATCTTGCAACAAACATGATACTGAACACAAGATAAGCCTTAACAAGCAAGCAAAATTCCAGTTCCATGATGACTTTAAAGCAAGACCTTCCCCAGATAGCAAGCACATTCAGGCCGATTCCTGCTGAAATGTGGCACTGTCAGCTCAGTCTCGGCATCGGTAAGAAGATAATAGGCCAGAGCCGTGCTAGTCTCGCGTAGCCAGACCTTCAGACTGACGGCTGAAGGTCTGGAATTCATAGCAGCTTTCTTTGGCCAAGGCCCGCCCATTAGGCCGTTTGACCGACATGTCAAACAACCAATCACAGTTCGTTTCGTTCAGCGTCACGTTTCGGGGCGTGGAAATGTCCCCACAACAACAGACCGGCGTGCAACAAGTCAGTCAGCATAGAAAATCAAAGAAGGAGAAGAAAACAAGCAGTAAGTCATTGATCTGTTCGTGCACGTATAACAACAATGGCGTCTGCATTATATCTCTTTTTGTCTCCACTAAGTGCCTCAAACAAAACTCCTGGACATCTCTTAAAGAGTCTATGCCGTGAACCTCGCATACTTTTGAGAATCCTACGTTTAGCTGATCTTGATAAATGCTCATTGTCACTCATGTAAACACGACAGTTTTTCTTCTGCAATCACACGTCTGCGCTTTGTTTCTCGGCGGACCGAAAATAAACGCAACACTCGCGTCCCCCGGAAATCTGATAAAATTCAACCAATCAGATGACGACTTCGACATTCCTGAAGTGTTTCCAGTTAAGTGTACCATATGCATCAGACGTTTAGCCAACGTTCCGTGGGCGTGACGTCTGAGGCTGAGACTAGAGCCGTGCTGACTCTACAAAACACTTCTGGCTGACAGATGTCTCTTTCTTTAAGGGCTGATCTCGGCTGTAAGCTGAGGCAGGTCCACACGGTGTAGTTGTGTGTATTGACCCGAGTTTGTTTTGCCACAGGCAGGGCACTGCTAGAATGCAGGAAATCAGCTGCCAGAGAAAAAGATTTGGTGGTTAAATCCTGAAGAGGAGCATTCCATGGGCACAGTTTTCTCACAAGAGGAACAGCCTACTTTCAGCTGCAAAAAGGTAAGTTCTTCCATGACAACTCTCGGGAAGATTTTATTATGGTAATGTATATGACAATGTTAATGTGTTCGGTCTTGGCGGAATAGATCTGCTACACTGCTGCTAATTGCTGCTGTTGGTTATTGCTGCTGTTGGTTATTGCTGTAGTTGTAGATTATTGCTGCTGCAAGCAAGTACAGGAACTTGCTACTGCCAAAGCATATGGCAATACGGTGCTGTGAGCATTTAAGACATACTGCTGCTGCACAATAGCATACAAAATAACCCCCCAACAAAGCTGGAAGGAGATATGAAACAGCTAAGATATGCATGTTGCTGTAAGCATGAAAGCATACTGCTGCTATACAATAAAATTCTTGTAATCATCCTTATAAGGCAAAATAGAGAGACAAAACCCCCCAGAATAAGCAGATCTATTGCCAAGACATATGTACTGCTGCTGCTCCAAAGAGCCATGAGACCGCGTGTTTGCTATCTATGTGAGCCTGGGCGAGCTTTGCCGAATGGCTTAACGCTAGTGGACTATTGCTGTGTGTACCTGATCGTTTGACCAGATAGCTTAAACTAGTGACCTGAGTTAAAGTGTTTCTGGGCTAGTGAAGCCAAGATAAGTTAGCTAGTAAGCTAAGTAAGCTAGTGGCTTAGCAATGTGAACCTGGGTGCTGTACCCTTTATTTAATTAATGACCTAAATAACTATGTGTGTCTGAGCCAATAGCTCAAACTTACCTAGGCTGAAACGCGTACTATGTGTGTCTTTAACAAACAGGAATTACGCTGTGGGCTGATAGATGAAGTAACCCCCAGCAACCACCTGGCTCAGGCTCGGGTGGCCTGAGCAAATAGTTTTTTAATTAATGAATGAATGAATTAATTAATTAATTTATTTATTAAAAGCCTTTAATACTTTATTTTAATGCAGTGTCTGCTTTGCAGCAACTATGCTGTAATATTATTGTTTCACTATACATACTGCTGCTATTGTGTGAACAAATAAAATTTGTGACCTGAAATGCTATAAATGCTGCTGCTGAGAAATATATTATTCTCGATGACTAAATGCCTATGCAGGCTGCGGCTACAGCACGAAGAAAACAAAACTGCTGTAAATTCTGTTAATTAGGCATACAAGTAGCTATGCAAGTTCTGTTTTCCACTAATACAGTGTTGATGCCAACATGAGCTGTTAATGATATTCACATGTTGTAGTATAATTACTGCGCAAGCTGCTGCAGTTACAATATTTTAATCAGAATCGGCAAAGCATAATCTACTGCTGCTGCAAGAAATCTGCTGTAAACCCTGTTGAATAATCAAAGTAATAAGATGCCTACTACACTTTAAGCGTTAATTTACCATCTATTAGTTATCACTAAAGCGCTTTCTGCTGCCGTTGCTACAGTATATCAACAATAACAATTTGACTTGCTATGCATGCTGCTGATAAAATCATTATTTGTAACCTTGCATATGAATTTGCTATATATGGCACGCTATAACATTCGCAGACATTGCAATCTGGATAGCTATGCATACTGCTACTACAGCTGCACAAAGTACTTAGAACTGCTATAGCCCCTTTATTAAATAAACAATGCAATGACATAATACTTATTCCGTTTTGTAGAGTTCACAAATCTTCTGTAAGCCTTGTTAAATAAGCAAAAGTAATAAAATGCCTATTCACCTGCTTACTATCCATGTGTTATCTTATCAAATTTCAACCAACTAAGGTACTTCCTACTGCCGCTGCTAAATTGGAAACATAATAATTGGTTTGCTATGCAGACACTGCTAATATTATTTGTTACATCACATCTGAATTTGCTATACATGCTGCTACTCTAAAATTAACAAAATGTGATCTAAATATTTAATTCAATTCAATTCAAATTTATTTGTAAAGCACTTTTCGCGATACATATCGTTGCAAAGCAACTTTACCTCGTATGAACTCTCGCCTGTCTAGTGGAATACCCTTTTGCCTCGTTCCTTGGATTACGTACGCCGACAATCGACCCTCGCCTGTTTCACAAATTACTCTTATGTTTGCCTACGCTGTACCTGTCTGCCACTGTTCGACTCCAAGCCTGTATATGACCATGACTTCGTCTATGTTGTCTAATAAAATCTTGCATTTGGGTCCGCCTGTTTCCCATCTCCCTCACTCTCTCACGTAACAATAATACTCTTTTGCTTAACCCTCTGGTATTGTTCATTTGGGAGTCACACTTGTGTTGTTCCCGGTCAAAAGTGACCGGACACCTGAAATGTGACATTTTTTTATTTTCAGTAAAATCAATGTAATACATTTTTGTTCCATAATATTTTTTTCTTTTTATTTTGTATTTTGAGAGAATTTCATGGTACTAATTAATATTTCTGCAATAATTATGATAATTTTTTCCCACTGAAAATAATAATTTTTTTCCCTACGATTTTTATATTACTTTTCAATTATGGCAGTATTTCACGTAAATATACAGTCAATGCCTTTAAAATCAGTTTTTTGAAGTCAGATTAGGTCCATCTGGTGGGAGTAAAAAAAAAAACCAAAAAAAAACCCATCTGCAATTTCATGATTTAGCCGCTAGATTCCTATATAACTCTACATACAATGCTTTTTAATTCTCTAGTTGTTTTTAGGCATAAAGACTTATATTTTTTAAGTTGGATTAAGATATATATTTAAATATTCTCAAAGACAACTTTTTGTAAAGGTTTAGATTTTTTTTTTGTTTGAAATTTTGGTTTAAAATGTCAGTTTTTGCATTAATTTTACTACAGTCAAAACTGAATACAGATCAAGACATTTTGTTACACATAACACCAAAATTCAACAAAAATTTAGGGCATGTGGTCTCTTCTACAGAGATCAGTACAGATTCAGAGTCAGCTGTGGCCAAGTGGAACTGGCCACAAAATCCTCAAGAACTTTGAACATTTTTCGGCTTTACTAGTTATTAAACAAATTTTTCACAAATTGCTGGACTCTTGAATATTTTGGGGCGAAATGATCAGGGGGACGCCACCGCTACTAAACCTCGTAACTCCATTGGCTCCTCAAACTGTCAGTCACACCTCATTATTCCTCCCGCCTCTCTTGTGAATAAAGTGCGCTGAGCAGTTTTGAGCATCTCAGCTTGTTGCAGTCTGAAGGTAAATAAAGAATTGTTGATTGAAAAAGAACAGCATTTTCTTTACTCAAGAAACACTATATAAAGGCTAATGTTTTTTTGTATTTGAGGAGCGGAGAAGAGTTTCTTAGTCTAGCATTTGTTGTCAAGTCACAGCCAAATAGCGTGAGCAAGTCTTTTATAATTTTTGGCCAAATAACAGAAAAAACTGAGCACCCACATAGCGACAGAAAACTGTATAACCTGCACATTCATAAAAAATGTAAATGTGATGCACGTACTGCCTCTAATGTGGCGTTAATGAGTTATCATTGGTTGGATAATAATTATTAAGGTTAGATTATTATTAAGCAGGCTACACTAATCACTTCTTAATGATGAACATAAACCAGCCTGCAATGACAATGAGAATTACAAGGAAATAAAGACATATTTGGGTGGTGTAACGTTATAATCTTAAATGTTTTAAGATATCCCATGTTATTTAAATTACTAAAATGCCCTAAACAGACAATAATGAGCAATAATAACTCACCATACACACTGCACAGGATGTATCGATGTACAAATTAAAGCATGCAGTTTCACAATTAATTATTACATTTTTTATTAATATAATTTATCATTTGAATAAGTGAACAACACCACTTGGGGTAATCATAAAAAATGTATTTGTTACTGTCACAAATCTGGTCGGTGACCTGCGGTCCGCTCACCACCAGATGTGTCTCTCGTTCCATTGTCACACTCAGACTGTTGCACTACACCCCGGACTGCATCTCCCACTACCCACCACGCTGATTGCGCCATACACCTGTGGCCAATCAGCAGTCCTATAAAGCCCCGGACTTCCTCGCATTAGACACCGTGTATTGTGGAGTATTGTATCAGTTGCGTTTAGCGCTCACCTAGTGCTAGCATTGTTTCCTTGTTTTCTAAGTTTCCTGAGTTCCTAGTTTCCTAGTTCCTGTGTTCCTGAGTTCCTAGTTTCCTTAGTTTAGTATTCTCGCCTGGCCATCTAGTTTCGTCTTTCTCGCCGCCTGCCTTTCTGGACTCTCGCTCGTTAAGGATTATTCTTCTGTTTCACGTTATGGATTATGTTCGCCGTTGATTGACCCACGCCTGCTTCACGGACTCTCTCTACGTCTTGTCTGCATTATACCTGTTTGTTATTGTTCTGACCCTGCCTGTCTGACCATGTCTTTGCCTCGTCCATTAAATAAAAGCGTGCATATGGATCCCCTCGCCTCTCGTCTCCCTCTCCACGTTACAGAATACACGGTCAAACAAGGATCCAGCAGCTTTTACCACGGACATTCAGGTATGGACACAAACAGGTTTCTATTCCGTCTCAGACAAGGACCGCGTTCATTAGAACAATACATCTGTGAATTTCTGGCAGTTGCAAACCATTCTACCCTCCCGGACTGTATAATCATTGAGATATTTTGTGATGGAGTCAATCAGCCGTTAAGGGGGAGGCTGAGATGCGAGGGTCCGCGCTCGTCATTAGCCGCTTTCCTGGACTTTGCACTATTGTGTGTGGGCTCGCCGTTTACTGTGGGTGTCGCGGATGAGGAGCGCGACATCCCGGTAATGCCAACCGCGCAACCCGTTCGCAAGATGGCGGCCGTGCCGGAGCGCTCTCATGCAAGGGCAGCGACAGCGGTGCCCATTCACAAGATGGCGGCCACGCAGGTGTGCGCTCACATAATGGCGGCGACAGCGGCGTCCGTGCACAAGATGGCGGGCGCGCCGGGGCGCGTTCACAAAATGGCGGCGACGGCGGAGCCCGTTTACAAAATGGCGGTGATAATGGAGCTCTGTCACGTCACAGCTGCCATGCCAGAGTCCAGTCACATTGCAGCTGCGTCTCCTGAGTCAAGTCAAGTTGCAGCTGTGTTTCCTGAGTCAAGTCAAGTTTCCGAGTCAAGTCAAGTTTCCGAGTCAAGTCAAGTTTCGAGGAGTCAAGTCAAATTGCGGCTGTGTTTCGGGTCAAGTCAGAGTTTCGGTCAAGTCAAATTGCAGCTGTGTTTCTGTGAGTCAAGAGTCAAGTTTCTGGAGTCAAGTCCAAAGTTGCAGCTGTGTTTCCTGGAGTCAAGTCAAGAGTTTCTACGGAGTTGTTGCAGCTGTGTTTCCTGAGTCGTCAAGTTTCTGAGTCAAGCAGCTGTCAAGTTTTCCTGAGTCAAGTCAAGTGAGTCAAGTCAAGTTTGAGTCAAGTCAAGTTGCAGCTGCGTTTCCCGAGTCTAGTCAAGTTTCCAAGTCAAGTCAAGTTAGAGCTGTGTTTACTGCGTCGTCAAGTCAGAGCTGCTTTTCCTAAGTCAAGTCAAGCTACAGCTGTATTTCCTCTGTCAAGTCGAGTCACCATTGTATTTCCAGTGTCAAGTCAAGCTACAACTGTGTTTCCAGGGTCAAGTCGAGTTCAAGCTGTATTTCCTGTGTCAAGGCAAGTCAAAGCGGTTCTTCCTAAGTCAAGTCAAGCTACAGCCGTATTCCCTCTGTCAAGTCGAATCACAATTGTACCTCCAGTGTCAAGCCATGTTCCCAAGGTCAAGTAAAGCTACTGCTGTTGTTCCTGCATCAAGTCTAGTCAGAACTGCTCGTTCTAAGCCAAGTCAAATTACAGCTGCCGCTCCTGTCTCAAGTCAAGCTACAATTGCTGCACCAGAGTCAAGTCAAACTACAGCTGCCGCTCCAGAGTCAAGTCAAGTTACAGCTGTTGTTCCAGTGTCAAGTCAAGGTAAAGCTGTGTCTCCTGCATCAAGTCTAGTCAAAACTGCTCACCCTAAGCCAAGTCAAATTACAGCTGTCGCTCCTGTGTCAAGTCAAGTCAGGACGGTATTTCCTGCGTCAAGCAACGTTAAAGCTGTCGTTTCTGCGTCATGCAACGCCAAAGCAGTTGTTCCTGTGTCAAGTCAAGTTACAGCTTTATTTCCTCTGTCACGTCGCATCACGGTTGCCTTTCCTGCGTCCAGCAACGTCAAAGCTGCCGTTCCTGCGTCAATCAACGTCAAAGATGTCAGTCCTGCATCAAGCACGATCCAAACAGCCTTTCGTGAGCCAAGTCAAGTCACCATTGATCTCCTTGAGCCAAGTCAAGTCTTTACCGGTCTTCACGTGCCTGGTCAAGTCACTGCCGAAGTTTACAAACCAAGTCACGTCTCCCCTGTCAGTCCAGAACCAAGTCACGTCCTGCCCGACGGCCCAGAGCCTCCCCATGTTTCATCAGATCTCCCAGTGCCTCGTAACGTCTCGTCTGTCCGTCCAGAGTCAAGTCACATCTCGTCTGACCTCCCAGAGCCCCGTCACCGCTCCACTGTCTGTCCAGAGTTTCGTCACGACATGTCTGATCATCAAGAGTCCTGTCGAGTCTCGTCCGACCTCCCAGAGTCTTGTCACGTTATGTCTGCCAGTCTGATGGCGATCACCATTCTCAGTATATGGGTTGCTCACAAGTTTGCTCCAGAGGTCTCGTCTGTTCACAAGTCTGCTCTTGAGGTCAAGTCTGTTCACAAGTCCGCCCCTGAGGGCCCGTTTGCTCACAAGTTTGCCCCAGAGGTCTCTGAGGTCCCGTCTGGTCTCAAGTCTGCTCCAGAGGTCCCGTCTGGTCTCAAGTCTGCTCCAGAGGTCCCGTCTGGTCTCAAGTCTGCTCCAGAGGCCCCGTCTGACCACAGAGTCAGCTCCAGAGGCCTTCCCTGTCGGAGAAGCCGCGCCAATGCCTCCTGAGGTGTCAGCTTCGGCTGTAGATCCTCCTAGGGAGGCGGCGTTATCCTTTGGTCTCTCTGCTTCTCCCCTTATTCTGTCTGCCTCCTCTGTCCCTGTTCTCCCCAGGTCCCAGTCCATTATGCGGGTGCTCCTGCTCAGCCCTGGAGCCTCCTGCTCTGCCCTGGCGCCTCCTGTTCCGCCCTGGAGGGCTCCGCCTCGGTGCTGCTCTGCTCTGCCTCCGCCTCCGCCCTGGAGGCTCCTGACGCCTGCCTCCGGCTCCGCCCTGGAGGGTCCCGGCGCCTCCGGCTCCGGCTCCGCCCTGGAGGGCTCCTGCGCCTCCGGCTCCGCCCTGGAGGTCTCCTGCGCCTACTGCTCTGCCTCCGGCTCCGCCCTGGAGGGCTCCTGCGCCTCCTGCTCCGCCCTGGAGGGCTCCTGCGCTTCTTGCTCCGCCTCCTGCTCCGCCCTGGAGGGCTGCTCCGCCTCCTGCTCTGCCCCAGAGGGCTGCTCCGCCTCCTGCTCCACCCTGGTGGGCTCCTGCTCTGTCGGTCCTGCCTCAGTCACCAGGTCCTCCGCATGGACCTGGTCCTCCAACCTTCGTCCTGTCTCGCTCCCGCCCCCCCGCTCCCTTGGACTGTTGTTCTGTTGGAGCGTCTGGAAGCCGCTCTTTGGGGGGGGGCTATGTCACAAATCTGGTCGGTGACCTGCGGTCCGCTCACCACCAGATGTGTCTCTCGTTCCAGCGCTCACCTAGTGCTAGCACTGTTTCCTTGTTTTCTAAGTTTCCTGAGTTCCTAGTTTCCTAGTTTCCATGTTCCTGAGTTCCTAGTTTCCTTAGTTTAGTATTCTCGCCTGGCCATCTAGTTTCGTCTTTCTCGCCGCCTGCCTTTCTGGACTCTCGCTCGTTAAGGATTATTCTTCTGTTTCACGTTATGGATTATGTTCGCCGTTGATTGACCCACGCCTGCTTCACGGACTCTCTCTACGTCTTGTCTGCGTTATACCTGTTTGTTATTGTTCTGACCCTGCCTGTCTGACCATGTCTTTGCCTCGTCCATTAAATAAAAGCGTGCATATGGATCCCCTCGCCTCTCGTCTCCCTCTCCACGTTACAGATGCTTTGATACTGATCATTATTTTCATGTCCATAACAGCCTGTATTAAAACTCTAAGCTATTTTGTTGAGATTAAATTGAACTTAAATTAAAATGAATCATTTTAAAGGGGTCTTATGATGTTGCTAAAAAGAACATTGTAATGCAATGTGTATACGTGGTTTAAGGTTCAAAAAACACATTATTTTACACATACTGTACATTATTGTTGTTCCTCTCTGCCCCGCCTTTCTGAAACGCGTTGATTTTTACAAAGCTCATTGTTCCGAAAAGTGAGTTGTGCTATGATTATCCAGCTATTCAGTGTGTTGTGATTGGCCGAATACCTCAAGCGTGTGACCGAAATGTTATGCCCCTTACCATGTTGTGATGCCGTGTCCCAGCACGACGAGACAAAACAATAACACCCATTAGAAGTGAGGCAATTGTTGCATCCAATTATGAGGACATAATTACTGATTATAATGACTTTACTGTCTTTATACGTGTTGCATTGCGTCACACTGTGTAAACATAAAACCATGTCTGTATTTATGATTGGAATAACAATAAACAAGCATACACTGCTCAAAACTCGCATTTGAATAGCCAGTAGCAAATTCTTATAATATGAAAATGCACTTAAAGTCTGTGAGTCAGAAGCGCCAGACTGTCCTTGCAAAGTTAAAATTTCCCCACTTTATAGTGTGCACAGCTGGCATTGTAGGCTACTCTCCCAGGTTCAGGAAACAGTCCTCTGTGAAATACGCTGCACGCATTTGAATATTTGCGTTGTACTGTTCTGGAACAGTGATGAAAATATAACTTAAGCACTGATTTCTAGTTGTGTACTCATTTGGAAAGCCAAACAAAGTAGTTTCGCTTTTGCTATGAAACACACAGTGTCCACAACATGGCGGCGGGAACTAGTTTCTTCGCCTTCTTTCTTTGCGTATACATTTGGACGGTGTTATGCAAATCTTCCCACAGAGGCAGGCAAGTCTTAACTTTTATAAAGAATATCTCTTTGGGTTGAGACTTTGATCTTTGCAACTTTACAGATCTTACGTGTGCACAAACAGCTTGTAACACTCCAGAGACAAAGAAAAACATGAAATTGCATCATTTGACCTCTTTAAATTGTAGGCATCACAATATAATACTGTACAGTATGAAAAATGTATATTTTGAGGTTTGCTAAAGATTTAACATAATTAAATTATTAGTGCTTTTAAAGGATTAAAGGGATGCTTCACGCAAAAATGAAAATTCTGTCATTAATTACTCACGTTGTTCTTCATGTCGTTCGAAACCCATAATACCTTTGTTTGTCAAGATATTTTGATGAAATCTGATTGCTTACTGACCCTGCATGCATAGACAGCAATGTTCAAGGCCCAAAATGGTAGTAAGGACATTGATAAAATAGTCTATGTGACATTAGTCATCCAAATGTAATTTGAACGCTCCTGCGTCGTGGTACTCTCATGAATGTGCTGCGAAGACTGACACGGAAGAGAGGAAATTAAAGAATAACAGAATTATTTTAGTTATTATCAGTATTCCTAGATGATAGATTAGTTTCCTCCAACTTGATAGCACCTATACTTTGCCTTTTTTTTTTTTTTTTAATAAAACTGAACTATATGCCATTTGCATGTTACTAGCTAGACTAGACTGAACAATATCTCATCATTTAATGGCTCTGGAATTTCTGAAAAATGTTTGTTTTGCATGAAACAATATGTGTCCAGTTCTGACAGAATGAGAATGCAGATTTTAAATCACTGACACTGGTCTGACTGTACTTTTTTTTTTTCGCGCCAGATTTGGCAGTTAATTGTTCCAATTTTGATGGACGGTTGATTCCCTCCTTTCAGTCAAGGAATTTGATTTCGCTCTCTCTCTCTCTCTCAGGTCTGGCTGAATGCCCCATACCAGCACAGCACAATGAGGCCCAATCCAGGAGGATCTAATCAGTAGCCGCACAGCCAGATGTCTCCCAGAGCAGAGTCCAAAGCGGGCTATAGATTGATTGTGTATGCTGGGTGAATCTTTACAGTGGGACCAAATCAAAATCATTAGCAAATTGGCTTTACGAAGACATCGTTATCTTGAGGATATAGTGATTTTTTTCCAGGAGGACTTTGAATTACTCTTATGATATGCTCATTAAGAGTGCAAGCTAATTAATCTGATGTCCAGCGCAATTTTGTCCAAATGGATAAAGAGCCCAGTTCTCCATCAGCCGTGAACGCTTTCTGTAATCTTGCATTTCATTGCATTTCCCCCCAAGGCATCCAGCACCTAGCCCCATCCCTCTCTATTCATTACCCGTCTTTTGATCGCGCTTGTGTAGAAAATAGGCTTTCCGTTGACGGTGTCACAAAGTGCTGTCTTTAATACATGGTCAGGAGCCATAATATATACTTTTTCATTGTGACTCTTTCACACCAACTTACATGAGCCTGAATGAACCATTATGGAACAATACTACAGTAAATTGTGTTTTTTGTGCCATAGCGCACTATATGTCTGTGTGAAAAGAAAAGAAATGACACTATAAAGATATCTAATAGAGTCTCCTAAGTCACTGTGAATTAATGCATAGCACATGTAGGCAGCCGCATCTTGCTGAAATAAGCTGTTTCAGAGTATTCCACATGGATGCATGTATATGTTTTCACATTATCTGCTGTTTCATGGTGTATTCTGCTTTGATGGATACAGGTGTTGAAATCGGTTGATTATTCAAGGCTGACAGTGTGACCGGTAGGGGTGGAGAGAGCTGTGAGACCTGTGGAATATATATATATATATATACACTCAACAGTTCTTTATGGTCCTCGAATCTGATTGGCTGAGGGGAGTGCGGTATTCCGGTAACAACAACCGGTGATAACAAAGGTCCAACCGTTTCATTGTTTGTACCACTCCGTTTGCGGTTCTTCTCACAGCGAGTGTCAAGGAATGTACTTTTTTTTAGGCAATCATGAACTCGCCGAGAGCAGCTTTACTTGGGCCAGATCTTCTGGAATTTCCCGCTGTCTCTGATGTCTCTATAGTGGTTAAACATAATTCGTTTGGGTAAATCTAATGGGCAGTCTTTAATTAATCTATTTTTTGTTCCAGAGCAAATAGTATTGGGAAACGATGTGTTACGGTGTGTTTCTGATGGTGATTTTAGTTACATTGCTCTGCCATTAAATGGCAACAGGAGACTATTTTCAGCAGTAAAGACTTTTATATTGAAAGAGACTGAAAACAAGGTTGTAAACAAGCAAGTTAATTTTACTTTTAACAAGAAAAGATGCAGCCACCAAATCCACTGAGCAGCACTGGAAAATCATTCTTATTAGATGAAAGATATAGTTTTCCTCAGCGGAGATTCACACTAATGATTTATTGTGAATATGAGATTGAGCTAAAGAATGAATGCTGTATCAGATGCAGGTAATCACACTCAGTCTATCTCTCTCTCAAAATACTCTATGTAATACATTAAGCTTTTAAAATAGTAAGCTTTCAGTGAAGTAACATTCCATTGTTACTAGTTCTAAAGTGACGTTTTCGAATTAGTAACGTTGGCTTTACGCCTTTGGCTGAATCACAGCCGTGGTGATATTAATAGTAGTAGAAATATTTACACTTTTTTGCCTGTTTTATACCAATTCAAAGAGTAAACATGAATGAAACTTACAACAACCGATCTTATATGAGTATTATAACAAATAAGATAGTTTGTAGTACATGTAGAAGAAAAAAAAAAAAAACAAGAATATCTTGACATGCCAACTTATGCTGATTAACTTTATCTGAGGAATGCTGTTTATTTTATTGAGTTTGTACTTATTGGTCACTGCCTGAATAATTCAGTTGATTTTAATGAATTGACTACATCTAAACTGGCTAACATTGGTTATGTGAATGATTAAGAATGCAAAAATAGAATGTGTAAGAAATGTAATATGATCTATTTTTAGAGCCATTAATTATGTGATTTGCCTGTTTGATTAATAGATTACTTCAAATGAATTACTTGTACAGATTTTTTACTCTTTTGGGGGTTTCTTTACAGATTTTGGGGGTTTGTTAGACTATTCGATTCCAAAATTTCCATTCAAACATTAATGAAATTAGTCATGGTTGCATCCCTAGTTGCCACCTGTCATAAAACAGAAAAAAAGAAGACAATGACACAGTGTGTAGCTACTGCTACATCACAAAATTATTTCTGAGGAGATGACAGATGAAAGCTCAGCACTGTACCTGTACTCAAAAAGAAAAAGTTAACTTGAAAGTTCTCAAAGTTCTTTTTGTACCTTTTGTACAGTCAGTTATAGTTACTTACTCTCTCCATCTCCCTATGCTCATATTCCAAGTATGATTCATTGGCCAAAAAAGAGAAAACAAAATAAGCAAAGAAAATGGCATTATTTATTCATTTTATTCAAAATGTATGTAGCTATTGTGATGATATAATTGTCGTCCTTTGGCCTCCATAATCGTGTAGTGAAAATCTGACATTAGTGACAGGCTTTTCCAGGTTTGGTCAAACTATCAAGAGTTCTTGTGTTGAAGGACATGATCAATCAGAAGTACTGGTATTGATTAGCTAGCTAATTTCAGCACTTATACTTAATTATAATTTCAGATACTTGATATGGTGTTGCAAGCCGGCATCTTTACACACACAACTGAAGGGCATTTATGTGTGCTTATCACTGGCGGTAGAGAGGCAGCAATGTGATGAAAAGGTGTGTGTAAAGAACAGACATGCAGCTTTCATCCGAAGACTCAGTGACCTCCACAGCTGTCACACGCGCTCCAGACTCATTTCCAGCTCTGCTGCGAGAGGAGTGCCATCACCCTGCAATTACAGCCGAGGAAAACAGAGTAGATTTCTGAGTAGATCTGTTGACGCCCGGCCACTTTAGAATAGATGTGAACACAGCGGATGTGTTTGTTACTCACTCGTGCAAGCAAACATACACACATCCTCTCTGTGTAATTCTGCGGTGAGGTTTTGTGTAATACCTAAAAAGAAGTCTAATATTTTCTCATCACCACTCAGCAACATGTAATAAATAAAAAGGAAAGAGAAAAATATAAACAGTAAAGTAAATTAGTCTTCCTTTATTCATTCTGCAGATATCCAGCATGCCTTTCTGTTCTCTCTCAGCATTTCTAGTAATTTGCCACACTTATGTTCCTGGTACCTGGCTGACCCTTATGAAAAATGTGCATATAAATAAACATAACTGAGACTGTGCTCTTCTGTAGGCAGAGATATTGAGCAAAATAATCTCATTGAGCATTTGGCACGCACTTAGGCTATATATAAGGGA
>VONZ01001973.1:0-79399 GCA_012976165.1 Labeo catla | reverse complement strand
AAATATATTTAAAAATAGGACATTTTTAAATTTTTCAGGAAGATGAGGTATGAAGATGCTGCCCTCCACTACAGTAAGGAAAACAACAGAGTAAAAGCAAAGGTGCTTGTTTACAGGCTATTCCAATAACATTTCTACAATGTGTTTAGTAAACGTGAAATATTATGTTACTTACGCATGTTAAAATACTACAAAATAATAACTTTTACTTGGAGCAACTCAAGGGCGAGTAAATGACGACAGATTTTTTTGTTTTTGTCAACTATTCCTTTAAGAGTCTCAGTTTTAATAACTTAAATTAGAGCTGCATGATTCTGGATATATAGAGAATCCCATTTTTGTTTAGATTCAAACAGATATCAAGATTCTGAACATCGAACTAAAAATAAAGTGTAATTTACTAGAAGTTCTGTACTAGAAATACTATGACTGGAGTCTATTTAAAATGTTTAATCTTGAATGATTTTTTTTTAATTGTATGAATTAATGATTAAATGACTCATGAATATATGTTGTTTCATTACTGGATGAATCTGTGTTTTTTTAATGAATCTCTTGAATGATTCAATGACAAATACATGTGTTTAACAGTCACTTGTCAGCACCTACTGGTGTAACGTCACTGATATAATCTTTATCTGAATTGTCAACTTTGTTTCAAATGATCTGCTCTATTTTGATAGCTACTGTAGACATCAGTGATTATATCCAAACTAAACTTTTATCCCAGTACTTCTTCGATCATTTAAATAATTCTAACAGAAAAAACGATAAGTTCTGTTGAAAAAGTGTGACACTGTTATTCCTTTATTTATTCCTAAACATAACTGCCCTCTCTTTCTGGATCAGTAGGAACACTGACATGAAGCACTGTATTGCAAAAAAGCTCCATGTAAACAACTCAATCGAAATAAAAATGCTCAAACCGATTACGATTTCAATTACTTTAGAAAGGTAGGACAAACCTTTTCTAATCCATTACAAAGGACATGTAAACACTTGATCAAATTGATAACTGAACTAGAAAAGTTTTGCACATGTGTAATGAAGTAGAAATGACATATGCACAAAATGAGCTGATGTTGTTGTAATATTATATTAAAGAACATAATAAATGACTGCAATGTCAATCAAAAATTCTCTTTCTACTTATCAACTGTGAAGTGGTGTAAGACAACATTGTCCAAGTGACCGTTTCAGACTCTGATTTGCAGACACCTTGTTTTAAGCATGAGAAAGGGTGGTTTTATTGCTTGGTTATATAGCAGCACAACACAAAGCTTTGTGGCTCGTAATCAGGAATCGAAAAAGATAAGATGTTAAGTTTGCTTTTTAAAACAAATTGATGGTTACACTAGTCCAGGGGTGCCCAACCCTGTTCCTGGAGATCGACCTTCCTGCAGAGTTTAGTTTCAACCCTAATCAAACACACCTATCTGTAATTATCAAGTGCTCCTTGAGATCCTAATTAGCTCGTTCAGGTGTGTTTGGAGCCAGGGTTGGATCTGAACTTTGCAGGAAAGTCGATCTCCAGGACCAGGATTGAGCACCCCTGCACTAGTCAAAGCTTGTGTTCACACCAGCACTGCATGCTGCATCTGTTAAGATAGTTGCCTACGTCTCCTACGATTAAATGGCTAGTGCGGTGGCTGCGACATACGAAAACCTATCAACATCCACTGCCATGACTTATCGTGAGATGTAAAAAAATTATATTTTAGTCTCATAACATTGGTTAATTAAACTGCTATAATTTTTGGTTTTATCAGCAACATCGCAAAAGTTTTGTGCAAATCCGTGATGGAAATGCACCTAGTGTACTGTCTACACTGGATGTGGCACGGCACGGCACGACACAATAAATCCCAGCTGGCAAACTGATGCCTCGTTTTATTTATGATGTACTGACAAAGTTTAAAGGGGTCATCGGGTGCCCATTTTCCACAAGTTTATATGATTCTTTAGGGTCTTAATGAGAAGTCTTTAACATACTTTGGTTAAAATTTCTCAGTGGTAGTATAAAAAAAACCCCACCCATTTTACCATCAGCCCTTTTTAGAGTGAGCCATTCTGTTCCATGTTCCTTTAAACGCTAATGAGCTCTGCCACCCCGCCTCTATCTCCTGTGGGGTGACGATCAGTAATGTTTACTTTAGCCGCATTTTACTGCAAAACTTGCTAACTAGCACATTATTAAGAAAAGGCGAATTGCAAAGATGCATAAAAAACACCCATATACTCACTCACCTTCTGCTGTAGGTGAAACTAGATTACAAACGATTCGCGTGAACAGACGCATTTATGTAGGCTGCTGGGCGCATTTCCTTCAAAAACAAAAGTAATGTTAATCCTCTGCATCTCAGATGTCGGGAGTAAATGATGAGTGCTACTATGTGCATTACTGCATCCAACAATAGAACACCTCAATTGCTCAATCGGAGATAGTCTTGTCTTCCCCTTCACTGGAGTCGAAACAATAATGGTGGTCGGACTGTTCTCAGCGCTCACTCGGCTCAGTTAGGGTGGGTTTAAGATAAGACTGTCATGTCAATCAACTATCGTGGGAGCGGCCTTGGTCGGTGTGACATCACACCGACAAGACGCTGACAATGATCTTATTTGAAAAAAGGCATATTACTTGGATTACATCGGATTTTTCCCATATTAAGATTAAAAAAATTCCACTGTGTAAATTTATATCATTATAGGGTGGTTGTGTACACACACTGTCAACACACACTTATGTTCAAACTTGTAAAAATGAGTTTTGTATCCGATGATTTTCAATGGTCGCTTGGCCACATCTAGTGTAGACAGACTTTAGCTGTCACGGCATGACAACTGTCACCTCTGTTTTAGACACGGTGTTAGTAATTTACGAATAAGATTAAGTGGGGTTTGGATCGAGATTATGATCTTTAATTGATTAATCATGCAGCTCTAATTTCTGATAATATATGTGTCTCTATCTATTTATGATAATATTTGAAGAGAAACATTACACTTTTAATTCAGAATCATAACTATACATTGTATCAAAGGTATAGTTCACTCAAAAATGAAAATTGTCATCATTTATTCACCCTTTTGTTGTTACAAACGTTGGTAACTAGACAGATGATGGGCCCCAATGATTTCCATAATATTTTTTTTCCTACTATGAAAGTTAATGGCTACTATGAACTGTTTGGTTATCAACATTCTTCAAAAAATATTTTTGTCTTCAACAGAAGAAAGAAATTCATACAGGTTTGGAAAAACATAAGGGTGATGAAGGGTAAATGATGCCAGAACTTTCATTTTGGGGTGAACGTTCCTTTTAAGAAAATTATGTAGAATAAAATTAAGCAAAATCACTACATTTACTAAAATCAAAACATCTCACACATTACAAAAAGTCAGTGAATACATACCAGATGTGAGAGTGCAATGTAACAGGTAAAGGACAATCCTCCTACAAATTGGCAGTGATCAGCTGGATCCTTGGTGAATCTGTAGTGGGGTGGGCCCGACGAGTCCTTAAAAAGAATAATTTCTTTTTTTACCATTCCTTTACAATCTTAAACAAAACATATTTAAATTGTACTGAAATTTGCCATTATAAGCCATAAGTCAGCTTTGAAACTGTTAGTTATGATCGAAACATGAACCTAATGCATAACAATACCATCGGAAAAATGTGAATCCCCAAAAGAAAGACAAAGAGGATTCACAAAAAAATGGACTCTTCCCATAGATATCATAGCAAGGGAAATACAACTGTATCAAAAAAAAAAATTGTACACCACAATTAAATCTACCATAATATAATTTTACCTGCAGATGCATTTATCCTGATATGACACATCTGAAGGCTGTGATGTTCTCCAGTGAATAAAATAAAGGACTGAAGATGGTGACAAGTTCTATTTCCTTTTCTTTGTGCCACCTCAGAAAAAGAAAGACAACAGGGAAAAAAGTTACTCAGATTTTCTATCACCAGTGGAGGAAATGTCTTACAAATGTACTTATAATGATTATAATCATAATTCAGGTCTGGAAACAGTGGTTAAAACTGACTAACATTTTACTGTAGTCTCTGTGTTGGGTGCCTGTTTTCCCTGAAAAACGTGTGCTTGATCTAAAAATGTGAACCAATATCTTATGATTAGATGTTATCAGTATTTGAAGAGATGAAGTAAAAAATACACTCAGAAACGGTCATCTACAAAAACATAACACTCTCATACAACACTCTCAACTCTCCTATATATTCCAGTGTTTTCGAGTGTGAATTACAGTTTAATCACTCACTTCACTTATTCCAGTGCTCCTTTACTTCTCATGAGTTTGAGTTTTAAACTAAACATTAATACACACAAACACACACCAACTTCCCCTGGTGAAAAAAAACAGCATATGCTGGTAGGTATGTTTTGATCCTGGAATGCTGGTTGGGTAGGTTTTGATGCTGGTTTGAGCTGGTCCTTAGCTGGTTTAAGCTGGTCCTTTGCTGGTTTTTGCTGGTCAAACACTAATTTACATTGAAATACGTGCTAATATTGTCAGCGCGCTAATATGCTAATCGCGATTAGCCTCTCCCTTTAATTTCCTCTTACTCACATTAATTAATTGTGGGTACAAATCATAACTTTATGATGGTTTGACTGAAAAATGTTTTGTTACCTGACATCGCCATATGTTTTCGCGATCTCACACATCCAGTCTGGCCCTTCCTCTGTGTTCACATTCCAGCTTCTGTTCTCCGTTGACATCTCACAGTTCAAATGAGTTTACAATAAGAATTTAACAGGCACATAATCAGGAACTGAGCGAGCACGTAATCTTGCGGATCAGTAGCACGCACATCACTGAACTGATTAGTATATTTTCAAACTGCACTAGCAAAAAGGCGCGCGAGGCTGTCATTGGCCAGTTTCGTGAATGACAGTCAGATTAACCAATCCTGATGAAAGCAACAGGTGAAACAACCAATAGAAATTGTTTCAGAGTGGTAATGGAAAATAAACTTTTTTTTTTACAAACGTGTGTGTATTTAGTTTTATTTTTTTTGGCTGTATTATTTGATTAATTGGTCAAACAGTGTTTTCATGACAGTGTATGAATAAAAATGTAATAGTGATTTGTAAAAGTCCACACAGAATCTCACTGCTCTTTTGAGATTAAAACTGTATCTATTATAATTATTGTTACTAATGCTAATAATTAAAATTATACATATACATTTGGATTTTGAAGAGGTGTTTTGATCAAAATATCGTAAAATGCTAATAAATAAAATGTTAATAATCATAATTATTCAAAAGGCAGATATTTCTTGTTAAAGACATGACATTTATTCAACATACAGATCTGTTATTTTTATTATTATTATTTTTATTTATTTATTTTTTTAAGATTTTTTTGTTAAAAATCTTTATTCTGAACCCCTGTATCATATGCTGCAAATACGATTTCTGGATATACATTGGATTTTTCCCATCAGAAACGTAAATGTCCATTCTGTCTTTCTTCTGTCTGTCTACTGACATATGTTAAGACATTTGCTTTAAACATTACAGTGTTTACAATAACTTTTGTTAACTCTACATAAATCCACTTTACCAGCTAAATTACTTAGACAGAAATGCCATAGAAATATACAGAGCTACCGCACAAATGGAAGTTTAAAGACAATATTTTAAAAATGGTGAATAAGGTCAGTACTGTACCCACATAGATCCCAAACCCACTGCCCACTCTCCACCTAGTACCTATATGTGTACTACCTAGGGCCCATGCAGTCAGCCTATATGGGGCTGATTATGTTTGCTCATGTCCCCTATTGGATAACCAGACATGGCACTACCTGGGGACACATTCCGCACATGATTTCTAAATTGCCTAAAATAACCAGGTGTTGGTTGTTTTCACTGTGCTGATTGATTATTGTACAACATCAAAGTACCGCAAGAGCTATGCAGAGCAGAGCAGATGCTCCATCCTTTCGAATCATTCTCGCGGTGCTTTGTTGTCATGCAATGATCCATTGCCGCAGCACAAGCAACCAACCTGGTTAATTTAAGCAATATAGAAATCCTGTGCAGAATATGTCCCCAGAAAGCGGCACGTTTGGTCACCCTACCACATGATGGGAAGATCACTACCCCATATGCATTTCCCCATTCACAACCCATACAGTGATTACCCATGTGGGTACTACCTTGAGCCCATGTAGCGAACCTATAAAGGACTGATTGTGTATGCCCATGTCTGACCCATATAGTTTGGCAAGAGGGCCCTACACGTCTTTCACTGTTCAGAACCCATACAAAGATTACTTATGTGGGTACTACCTTGGGCCCATGTAGGCAGCCCATATGGGATTGATTGTGTTTACCCATGTTCTACCCATATGGTTTGACCAAGAGGGCCCCATATGTGTTTCCCCATTCAGAACCCATATAGAGGTAGCTTATGTGGGTACTACCTTGGGCCCATGCAGGCAGCCTATATGGGACTGATTGTGTTTGCCCATGTTTTACCCATATGGTTTGAGCAAGAGGGCCCCATATGGGTTTCCCCGTTCAGAACCCATATAGAGGTAGATTTGTGGGTACTACCGTGGGCCCATGCAGGCAGCCTATATGGGACTGATTGTGTTTGCCCATGTTTTACCCATATGGTTTGAGCAAGAGGGCCCCATATGTGTTTCCCCGTTCAGAACCCATATAGAGGTAGCCTTTGTGGGTACTACCTTGGGCCCATGTAGGCAGCCTATATGAGACTAATTGTGTTTGCCCATGTTTTACCCATATGGTTTGACCAAGAGGGCCCCATATGTGTTTCCCCATTTAGAACCCATATAGAGGTAGCTTATGTGGGTACTACCTTGGGCCCATGTAGGCAGCCTATATGGGACTGATTGTGTTTGCCCATGTTTTACCCATATGGTTTGACCAAGAGGGCCCCATATGTGTTTCCCCATTTAGAACCCATATAGAGGTAGCCTTTGTGGGTACTACCTTGGGCCCATGTAGGCAGCCTATATGAGACTGATTGTGTTTGCCCATTTTTTACCCATATGGTTTGACCATGAGGGCCCCATATGGGTTTCCCCAATCAGAACCCATATAGAGGTAGCCTTTGTGGGTACCGCCTTGGGCCAGTGTAGGTAGCCTATTGGGGCTGATTGTGTCTGCCCATATTTGACCCATATGGTTTGACCAAGAGGGCCCCATATGTGTTTCCCCATTCTGAGCCCATATAGAGGTGGCCTATGTGGGTACTACCTTGGGACAGTGTAGGTAGCCTATATGGGATTAATTGTGTTTGCCCATGTCTAACCCATTTGTTAAACCCATATGGGCCCCATTTGTGTTGCCCATTTCGAGCCCAAGCACTCATTTCCCATTTGTGACCCAACTAGGTCCCACATAGGGAGCCCATCTGTTTTTGCCCATGTGGGACCTACTTAGCTGACCCAAGTGGGCCCCAGATAAGATGCCTATTTTGGGACCATGCCCACTTGGTACCCATGTAGACCCAGCAGAAACCATGTGGGGCCCACATATACATGTTGGCTGGGTACCTGTACATTGCATAACAAAAACATATAGAGATTGTCCTGGCATTGCCAGGTATAACATCATGTAGCCAAACGACCTCTTGTGGTCATATGAGGAATAGCAAGAAAGTAGAACGTAACCTCATCAGTAAAAGACTATACCTTTAGTGATGTCATCACAAAGAGACTGAATCAGAGACAGATCGTTCATGTTATAGGCATTCATTAATCCAAAGATTTCCTCCATTCAAAGTTATTATTAAGGCATTCCCTGTAAGTCATCTTATTTTGTCATTACTTTTGATTGTGTTCAGTGCATTTTGTGTAGTTAGATGCATATTCGATTTTATTTAGAATGGCTTGTTTATGCTTGCCAATACAGTACATATTTTCTCATCCTTCACATGTGATATTGTTTTATAAAGTTAATATCATATTTTTGATATTATAGTATAGTGAATTTGTTGACCGAGGAGTCACTATAAGCATTAGTTATGCTCATAGAAAATATAGTAAACTGTTATAGAACATGCAACTTATTGAATGTATTTGTAGTTTTTTTTTTTTAAATATTAAACAATTACTGAAAAATAGTCAAAAGTCAATGTCCAAGTGCCCAATTAAAGGGAGCACTTATCACCATAGTGGTAACATACTTCAGCAACCTTTGTACATGTACCATACAAAAGGAATAAGGCCAAACTTGTTTGCAATAAGTGATCAAGGTAATGCTGTCTTTGGAGTTGTTTGATCATCCTCTGGTGAGATATTGATTTCATCTCTGGCTGTGTGACTGTAAGTCAATTATAGTTGTTGTGTTTCTGCTCATCTCTTCACTTTCTTCTGTTCTTGCTGTTCCTCTTATTCTCAGTGATTCTGTTAGTTAATCGTAGGCATCATCACTAATGCTCAGTAGTCACTGAATCTACTGTATTTCACTAAACATAACACTGCTTCAGTGTTACTTTTAGGACCATATGAAAACTGAGCAGTGTTTGTTTAACACTGAGGATTTTACTGTGTAAACGTAAGCAGCAACATGTGTTTTTCTTCATTAAATAACTTTAATTAAATTAATTTGGAAAATTGTCTTTGTGTTTAACTACAAACACACAGAAATGTAATATGTAACATAGGGCTGCACGATTAATCGCACGATGTCTTGAGGCGCGTTTAGGCAATGAAGCCGGTACTTTGATTAGTAGTAAAGCTCCATCACGTGCGTTCAGTACACAGAGCAAGTAATACACAGAGCCGTAAAGCACTGACAAGCTACGCCAAATCGCGCGCAAAATCGAATTCGATTTTGAGCGCGATTTTGGTGTAGCTTGTCGGTGCTTTACGGCTCTGTGTATTACTTGCCGCTCCAGCTGAACGCACGTGATGGAGCTTTACTACTAATCAAAGTACCTGCTTCATTGACTAAACGCGCCTCACGACATCGTGTGATTAATCGTGCAGCCCTAATGTAACACATGCACAAGTTTTGTAGTGGACATGCTGGGATCATACCAGCACCCAAAAGACAACAAATGCTGGTCCACCAGCACACCAGCATCCCAAGCTGCTCCCAGCATGCAAAACATACCTTATGCTGGTCCACCAGCAACACCCGGAGCAGTGGGCAGCCAGCACTACTTGTGCCAAGTTGTGACCTTGTTCAAGGTACCTGTTCAATTCCTGCCGATACTGAGACTTGAACACGAAAAAAAAAATAAAAAAAAATACAGCACATAGATCCTTGATTCTGCCTGCTTTAGCCAGCTTCTCTGCAGTGTTACAATTTTTCAGTGACGTTTATTTGACTAGTGCATTTTTGAGCCTATTTTTATTATAAGTAAATTACTGTTCAGGTACTCGGGTGTTTAGGACTTTCACTCAAGTTGTTTTGCAATTGGTTGTTTGTAGCTAAGTAATTTTCACGTTACAGTATCTGTACTCTTACTCACGTATGGTTTTCAGGTACTCTTTACAGCTCTAAACCATGGTCCACCCACAGTTTTGGTCAGAGGATCTGAGTTATCTTCATGGAGAGCAGTGTTTGAATTGTGTCAAAGCTTTTGGGGGGGTCCCCCTAACCATAAAAAATAAATAAATAAACAAATACATAAATAAATAAATAAACCTTATATAAATATCATTCATATTATTCACATTTCACATTGAAGCATTGTCTCGGCGCTTGATTAGTTTTGAGAAAAGAACGTGATCTATGATGTCCGAAGCCTCATTCACTTGAAAACCATGTGACTGCTTCAGCATCTGTTTCAAACGAAGCGAAGCTCAGTGCCGTTTCCTTTACATTCTATTAAAGGGGTCATCGGATGCTAAGTTCACTTTTTCATGTTGTTTGAACATTAATGTGTGTTGGCAGTGTATGTACAAATCTACCCTATAATGATAAAAATCCATGCAGTGGTTTGTAATTAATCTGTAAAAATAATATCCCCTTTTTCAAATCGAGCCGTTCTCAGATGCCTGTCGGTGTGGTGTCACACCCACAGAGGACACTCCCACAATAGTTGAATGATATGAGCACTTACCTCAGACCAGCTGTCACAGTCCAGTAACTTTCCATGTTTTGATGCCGGAGCAGGAATGTAAGTTAGACAAGAATATCTCCGTGAGTATAAGTGTTTTTTTTTTTTATGAATCTTTGCGATGGCCTTTCCTTATAACGTGGTAGTTAGGAAGTTTAGCGGCTAAATGCAACTAATGTAAACAACACCGTCTTTCCACAGAGAGAAGAGAGGGGCGGAGCCAGCACAGCTCATTTGCATTTAAAGGAACAACCCCTTAGAATGAGATGATTTTTGCAGAGCTCAATTTGGCAAGGTAAAAAGGGTGTTGTTTTACAAAACCATTGAGAATTTTTAATCAAAGTATATTAGAGACTTTTCATTAAGATCCTAAAGAATCATATCAACTTGTGGAAAATGGGCATCCGATGACCCCTTTAAATTTTAATGTGTTAGCATTGTTTTATTTTATTTTATTTTACGATTTAATCGTAATTTATATATTGAGCTCAAAAATGAACTTTGCCCATGAACAGTCTAAGGGACTGAGGCAGTGTTCAAATAAACAAATTATAGAATTCATTTATGAATTTATGATTAATTTATTTTACTTATTTTAGTGCTAGTGCACCAACATAAATCAATGACTTTGACAATGATCATTATTTATATACAGTAAAAAAAAAAAAAAGAATCATTTGTAGAACCAGATGTAAAACCAGCTCGCTGTAATGGAACATGGCACTTTGGAAGGTGTTATTTATTTTTATGACCACAACATAAACCGTTTTGAAAAGCTTCGAGAAATGAACCTTTTTCTGATTCAGTTGTGTTGAAAGTGTCTCTGGTTCAGAAGTGCTTCACTTCGCCATTACTACCATTTTCCACAAGTTGATATGATTCATTACAGTCTTAATGAAAAGTCTATAACATACTTTGGTTAAAATTTCTCAGTGGTATTGTAAAACAACACCCATGTCAAAATCAGCCCTTTTCACAGCAAGCTGTTTTGTTGAATTTGGCTTTAATGCTACTGAATAACAGGGCTGCTTGAAGTGAGGATTGAACCTGGGTTTCTGGTGTTCTAGGAGTATGCAATTACTCACTGAGCTAACTCCACAACAATTCAAATTCAAATTCAAATTCAAATTCAAATTCAAATTTTATTTGTCACATTCACATACATACACGGTACGACATGAAGTGAAATGTATTGCACGACTGCCCCAACAAATTGACACATTAAGAAACAGTTAAGTAAAACAATTTAAGTAAAAGTAAAACGGCAAAATAGAAGTTGAATATGAAAAATAAGTACAGTATATAAATATAATAATATAATATAATTTAAAAAAAGTAAGCTAGCAATAAAAATGAAACAGAATAAAAGGAAAATAGATGAATTATATAAATAAATAAATAAATAAAAAGTTAAGAAGTTCTGTGCAGTGCAGTATAAGTGGAAGTGGGTAAGGAGGCATACAGGGGATAAATGGTATGTAAATTCCACTCATTTATCCCCGCGCAGGCTTCTCCCAACTGCAAATGGGTAGTGCAAATGTGTGTGGATGTGCAAAACGGATCAGTACTGTGTGATGTACTGGTTGAGAGACCGTATCGCCTGTGGGAAGAAGCTCCTCCTCAGTCTCTCTGTGTTGGCCTTCAGGGAGCGGAATCGCTTTCCTGACCTCATCAGAGAGAACAGTTCATTGTTGGGATGGCTGAGGTCCTTCACAATCTTCCTGGCCTTGGTCCAGCACCGTCTGCTGTAGATCGAGTGCAGGTCAGGGAGCTCTGTGTGGATGGTGCGCTCAGCTGATCGCACCACCCTCTGTAGGGCTCGTCTGTCCTGCATGGTGCTGTTCCCGAACCAGGTTAAGATATTTCCCGTCAGGATGCTCTCTATGGTGCAGGAGTAAAAGTTCCTGAGCACCTTGGAGGGCAGTCTGAAGTCTCTCAAGCGTCTGAGGTGGTAGAGACGCTGTCGGGCCTTTTTCACCACGGTGTTGATGTGCCAGGACCATGACAAGTCCTGCGTGATGTGAACACCGAGGTATTTGAAGCTGTTCACTCTCTCCACTGGGCTCTCGTTGATTATGGGTGTCTGGTAGTTCCTCTCCTGCTTAGTGCTGAAGTCCACTATCAGCTCCTTTGTTTTGCTGACGTTTAGAAGGAGGTTATTCCTCTGGCACCAGTTCTCCAGATTTCTAATTTCCTTCAGGTAGGCCGTCTCGTTGTTATCAGAGATCAGGCCCACCACGACGGTGTCGTCAGCAAACTTAATGATGGTGGTGGAGCTAGTAGTGGCCACACAGTCATATGTGTACAAAGAGTACAGCAGGGGGCTCAGAACACAACCCTGGGGGGCTCCAGTGCTGAGAGTGAGGGAGGCTGAGAGGTGTCCGCCCATCCTTACTGCCTGTGGTCTGCCAGTTAGGAAGTTACAGATCCATTGACACAGAGATGAGCTGAGACCCAGATGTTCCAGCTTGGTGGTGAGTGTGGAGGGAATTATGGTATTAAATGCTGAGCTGTAGTCGATGAAGAGCATTTTAACATAATTCCCCCCTCTAGTGTCCAGGTGAGTGAGTGATGTGTGGAGGAGATGAGAGATGGCATCATCTGTAGAGCGGTTTGGACGGTAAGCAAACTGTAGTGGGTCAAGTGTGTCTGATAGAGAAGAAATGATGAAGTCTTTGACCAGTCGCTCAAAGCACTTCATCACTACTGAGGTGAGGGCTACAGGGCGATAGTCATTAAGGGAAGCAGGATGAGGTTTCTTTGGGACAGGAACAATGATGGATTCTTTGAAGCATGTGGGGATCACCGACTGAGATAAAGAGAGGTTGAATATCTCTGTGAACACAGGTGCTAGCTGGTCTGCGCAGGCTCTGAGGATACGACCTGAGATGCCGTCTGGTCCTGCTGCTTTCCTGGTGTTCACTCTCTTGAAGGCTCTCCTCACGTCATGCTCGGAGATGATGAACGTGTTTCCGGTGCTGGCAGTGTCTTCATGTCTGCAGCCGTTAGCGCCGCTAGCATTAGCATCCTTAGCGTCTTTGGCTGCAGCCTCGAAGCGAGCGTAGAAAGTGTTTAGCTCGCCTGCCAGAGTCACGTCCGCGTTCATCATACCGGATGTTGGTGCTTTATAGTCCGTTATTGTCCTTAGTCCCTGCCACAGGCTCCTAGAGTTGTTCTGTTGGAGTTGTGACTCTAGTTTCCTCCCGTAGCGCTGCTTCGCCTCTTTCACCGCCTTCCGCACGTTATATGACGCTGCCTTGTACGGGACCATGTCCCCCGACGCAAGTCCCGCGTTGTAGGCGGCGGTGCGAGATCTCAGAGCGTCGCGGATGGTTTTATCCACCCACGGCTTCTGGTTGGGAAACGTTCTGATAGTAGTTTTCAGTGCGGTATCATCCGCTAGTTTCCCAATGAATCCCACAACCGCTTCCGTAAACACGTTGACGTCATCGGAGCTGTTCCGGAACATGTCCCAGTCAGCGTCATCAAGTGCGTCCTGTAACGCGGCCACCGATTGGTCCGTCCAGCGCGTGACTTCCCTCTGAACCGGAACTTCCCGTTTTAGCCTTTGTTTGTATTTTGGCATGAGGAAGATGGCGGCGTGGTCAGATTTCCCAAACGGTGGACGAGATTGTGCTTTGTAGGCGTCCTTGACTGTAGTGTAGCAGTGGTCCAGTGTCCTATCGCCCCTGGTGGGGCAGGTGATGTGTTGATAAAAGTTCGGTGCTGCGCGTTTGAGGTTGGCACTGTTAAAGTCCCCCGCCACAATGAGCGCAGCGTCCCGGTGCTGAGCTTGGTGCTGTGTGAGTGCTTCATGCAGCTCGCATAAGGCAGTGTCCGTGTCTGCTTGTGGTGGAATATAAACGGCGCTGATTATGACCGATGTAAACTCCCGAGGTAGATAAAAAGGACGACACATGATGGTCAGTAGTTCCAGGTTGGGTGTGCAGGAGCGTGCAAGAGGAACAACGCTTGCGCTGTTGCACCAGCTGTTGTTCACCATTAAACACACGCCGCCTCCCCTTGACTTCCCCGAGTCCCGTGTCCTGTCCATGCGGTGAACCGAGAAGAACTCTGCCGGCTGGATGGCGTGGTCCGGCACCGCTGGGTTCAGCCATGTCTCGGTGAAGCAGAGGAGATTGCAGTCCCGAATGTCTCAAGATGGCGCCGGTGAGATCGGCTGCCGTCGCAACTGCTCCGACCCCCTTTTATCGTTTTTTTGTTTTTTAAGTTAGTTTTCAGCGTTTTTAAACCGGCTACATCAGCACCATTGGGTACATTGAATATGATAGAGACACTCTTGTTTCTATTGGTGTACAATGTACTCACAATTCGACGTTTGTAACTCCGGAACCGAGCTGGCCGAGTGAGATCCGGAGGGAGAACAAAGGACGCGACGCGAAGCGGCGGCCCCGTGGGAAACGAGCCGGCATCAGGAACAGGCTGAGAGCCCGTGCACACCGCACTCCTCTGCCTAGCATCCTGCTTGCCAATGTCCAGTCACTGGAAAACAAACTCGATGACCTCAGGGCCAGGGCAAAGTTCCAGAGAGACATTCGGGACTGCAATCTCCTCTGCTAGTTAATTAAACCCAAAGCAGAAGAGCAAAAAGAGCCAAGGGACTTGATTCTTCAAAAAGTAAAAATAATCTTTACTAGAAATTCAAAGTACAAAATAAACATAAAACAGAGCTTCCACCAAATAAAGAAAGGCACAAGGGTCCAACATATGCAAAAAAAAAACAAAACAAAACAAAACAACCTTAACTTGAGAACTGGCAACTAGATACACAGGAAGAATAAGCTCAAGACTGAAAACAATAGCAGAAAATGAACACATTTATAAAGGGTCAAACACAGGTGTGGGAAATCAAAGCTGATTAACAGGACACTGAACATGGTATGGGGTAATAGCACCATCTAGAGGAGCGGAAAGACTAAAGTTCATGATGCAAGAGCCATCTGCAGTTCTGGAGGGAACATGACATAAAGAGCTCAAGGAGAGTGACCCCTGCTGGCCAGGATGAAGACAGCAATGCAGAGATGAGCCCATTACATACTGAGCTCTGCTCACCCTGCCCCTCTGGTGGGGAGACATACCCCACCTCCCCACCTTTATGGAGATATGGCATTCGATGTATTGGATGTTCTGTGAATATTTTCAATTCATTCGGGTGAATTCAAGCATCCAGAGAACTCGGATAAATGAATCAGCCTTGAGTTTGACAGAAAGCCCGCCTCGATTCCTATGACTTCTTCGATGCTTTTTTAGCAGAAGGGGCCAGGGAAACGGACACAATTCTGGCAGCACCTTGGACAAGACTCTTGCTCAAACTGTAAATCCACATTTTTTTTTTTTTTTTTTGAACTGAAGATAGAAGCCAGTGCCTTGGGCCAGAAGTGAGACAAATATATATATATATATATATATATTTTTTTTTTTTTTTGTACATTGTGTATTTTTTTCTTATTATTAACAATACACTTCAAAATTTTAAAAGTATTAATAGTGCGACATAAACATGACTACTGACTGTTTTTTTGATGTGCATGAGAAGATAATGGAGATTATCAACAATTTAGAAAGAGGATTTAAGTATTTTAACTGTTTTCTAAAATTGCTCTAGGGGAAAATGCGCTAAATTAAAAAATACTACTCACCAGTGACACTGAACACTGAATCTCCTAATGATGCTGAATCTGCTGCTGTCGGTTCATAGTGTATAATTTCCAGAGTCTGTGTTTATGATGTTCATGATGATCAGAGATCCAGTCTGATGATCCAGCTTCAGTCTGTCTCTGAATCTCTCATTACACTGTTCATCTGTACAGATCTTACTCTAATCTCCAGTGATTTCAATGATGAGAATGTTATTAAAATACCATGTCATCAAATAAACTGGGTTTTTTATTTTGCCTGGATGTAAAGTGAGAAAATCTCCCTCCTTTCTCTTCATTTCATTTCGTTCTCCAGCAGGAACATCTGAAACACAAACCAACAGCTGCTGGAGGATCTTTCTGGGAGGATCATTCTCTCACAGAACACAAGAGAACTGTACATATGAAACCAATAAACCATGCTATCTTGACTTTCGAAGAAATTATCTGTATGTGAATTAATATACAGATAACAGAAGATATACGTATATACAGATATAAGAGAAAAACACTTCTGAATGTGACTGCAAAACATTACTAAACTCACTAATTTCAAACACAATGACTCACCATGAACATAAACACTAAAGATCTTTTCACTCTTACTGTCCATGTTGATTATCTTCAATTTATACTCTCCAGAGTGTGAGATTCTGACGCTCATGATGGTAAGAGATCCAGTCTGATGATCCTGCTTCAGTCTGTCACTGAATCTCTCTTTACAATGATTATCTGTACAGATCTGACTCTTTGAGCAATGCGAATGGCATTAAAATACCACCTAATCTTTTCTTGTTGGTTTGTTTTAACACCAGTGTTTAGAGTAAATAATCTTCCTTATCACAAATACAATCTCTCTGTCTGCAACAAAACCAGAAGCACCTAATGAAGAAATAAACAAATAATTAATGTCCAAATTATAAGAAAAGAATCAACATCGCTATTAAAGCGAAAGTGAAAGCACCCTGCTCCTGAAGTGTGTACCTATTAGTTTAAAAATGATTATTGATTCTGAGTACATTTTACATTTTACAAGACTGTCTTCTTCAAAACTTCTTGTTTAATTCGGTGTGTTCCTGATTATTTGTAATGATTTGGAAAATTGATTTTGAATTTGAAATTTACTAGTAATTTCTGAGTGCTTTTTTTTTGCCCAGGTGGTGTAAATTTCACATAGCCCATTATTTACTACATTATACAGACAGTATTCAATTAAGTCTAAAAAAAGTATAAAATGACTGAGTATTGTATATAAGGGGAGTTGTCTACAAAATCTTACCTGTAAAATGCAAGATTTTGTTTTATTAACTTGACACTTTTCCAAAATAAACTTGCATGTTTCTGTAGATTAAAGTTCAGAGCTGTTCATAGTCGCAGGAGAAGACAACTACAATCTACGCCTACAAACTAAACTCACAAGCCCTGAATAGCCATGTTTACCTACAAGATGTCGGTCCACCCAGCAGATCAAACCACATTTCTCAAGAAATCAAACAGCAGCAGGTATCAGTTTGACTCAGATGATGAACATTAATAAACTGGTACTGTGAGATCGCACACGGTTTTAACACTGTACTGTTTCCACATATGCTATAATTGAGTAGCCTACTGAGTAAATTAACATAATATACACATAATACGTGGTTTTAACTCTGTAATTTTTCCACATATGCTATAATTGAGCATAACCATTTTTCAATCACTACAGTTCAGGCTCTGCACTGTAAAAAAAAGATTTTTGAAGTTGTAAATAAAACAGAGATTAATAGAGTACATTTCACAAGGAAGGTTTTTTTTTTTCTGAAAAAAAAAAAAAAAGTCACGTTTAATTCAGTTGTTGCTTGTAATTTCTTTGTAATTATTTGTGAAATTTACTTGCAATTTAAGGAAAAAAAAATATTTCTGTTTGTTTTACCATGCAATTTAGTTCATATAAAAGTGTGCACATTTGCAGTAGGAGGGTCAAACTCTGTCGTGGGAGGATTCACATTAGTTCCATTATGTTTCTTTAGATCAGTTGTGCTTTCATTGATAGTCAAACTAGATCAGACTAAACAATGATGTTTCACAAGCTGGTTTTGTTCTGTTTGTCCTGCTGGTGTCTGATTGGTAAGTTATTATTTTCATTGATTTGTTTCATATTTGTTTAATTTATTCACATTTCAGAGTAATAAGATCCTGCTGTGGTACAAATTAAATTGTTTCTTCCCTCGATCAAATTTCTCTTGTTGTTTAAAAATCTTAATTTCAATGATTACAAATGCAAATCTTCTGAAAACCTTTCTAAACAAGTAATTATTTTTGCAGTAATCATAAACGTGTGGAATAAATCCAGAATTTTTAACTTGTCTTTTCAAGCATTTGTGATTGCTCTACAGCAGATCATTTTAAAGCACATCAAAGATCAAACTGATTCACGTGCACCTGTCTGTTCATTTATGTGACATTTTATGTTATTGCGTGTCTCAGCTGCTATCAAAAGTTACAAACTGATTTTAGGCTTTCTGCACCAAAACAGCATTAATCTGAAAACCTTTTTATGTTCTCCAGGTGTGTTTGGTGAATCAGTGTCAGTGATGGAGGGAGATTCTGTCACTTTATACACTTCTGTTACTAAAATACATAAGAATGAAGACATACTGTGGAAATTTGGTGCTGAAAAGTCTCTCATAGCTAAAATCCGAATTGAGAAACAAATCTTTCTCACATCTGATGGTCCTGATGGGAGATTCAGACATAGACTAAAGCTGGACAAACAAACTGGATCTCTGACTATCACAAACATCACAACTGAACATGCTGGAGACTATCAACTAGAGATAAATGGTCCTATGTGGTCATTAAAAACATTTAGTGTTTCTGTTCATGGTGAGTAAAAACCTAGTTGTCCTTCTTGCTTTATTAGCTGCTGTTTGCATTGAATTGTTTCTTTGTTATGTTCATTACTATATTTTTGTTTATTCTCTCATCATTTCCAGCTCATCCGCCTACTCCTATTATTACCAGAGACTGTTCTTCATCATCATCATCATCATCATTTTGTTCATTGTTGTGTTCAGTGGTGAATGTGAGTGATGTGACTCTCTCCTGGTACAAAGGAAACAGTTTATTGTCCAGCATCAGTGTGTCTGATCTCAGCATCAGTCTCTCTCTACCTCTGGAGGTGGAATATCAGGATAAAAACACCTACAGCTGTGTGATCAACAATCCCATCAGCAACCAGACCACACATCTGAACATCAGCAAACTTTGTCATACATGCACAGGTATGCTGGTGTTGACATTAACCCTGGTTAACTAATCTGATCTATGTTATAGTGCTGATATTTGACGGCGTTTTTTTGTAGATCATGGCTCATTTTATCCATTACAGTTCAGGGCTCACCGTTGTTTTACATGGTGCTGCTCTCTGCTACTGCTGCTGCTGGATCTCTATTAATTGTAGCTGCTGTCGGGATCTTCTTCATCTGCAAGAAATGTAGAAAAATTGACAGAGATGGCAAGTATTAGCTACTGCTTTTTAAATAAGTATTATGATTAATAACAATTTGAGAATGCACTGTAAATATGTGACCCAGGACCACAAAACCAGTCATAAGGGTCAGTTTTTTTTTTTTTGTTTGTTTGTTTTTTTTTTTTAATTGAGATTTGAAAGCTGAATAAATTAGCTTTCCATTGATGTGTGGTTTGTTAGGACAATATTTGGCCGAGATTGAACAAGATATTTAATGTTTTTTTTTTTTCTCTTCTGCTCACCAAGCCTACATTAATTTGATGCAAAGACAGTATATATATATATATATATATATATATACATTTGTAGCATCATTACTCCAGTCACAAGATCCTTCAGAAATCATTCTAATATTCTGATTTGCTGCTAAAAACCTTTATTATTATTTTATTATTATTATTATTATGTTGAAAACAGCTGAGTATATATATATATATATATATATAATTATTTTTTTTTTAAGGTTTCTTTGATGAATGGAAAGTTAAAAAAAATGGAGTAATGGTGCTGAAAATTTAGCTTTGATCACAGAAATTAACTACATTTTAAAATATATTTAAATATAAAAAGATGCAATCCCGCATGCCTGATGAAGGTCAGTGGACCAAAACGTTGCTTGTGACAATAAACTTTAATGTCTAGCAAGTATTGATAGTATTGATAGTGTGCAGGATCGCATCTTTTTATATTTTTATTCGACGGTGCTCTTGGGGAGACATAAATGCAAATCTGCATTGCAATTGCATTAATTAATGCAAAACTAAAAACCCTTTTTCCCCTAAAGATTAAGCTGGTGCTCAAATTAAAATCTCTGTGAATTTTAAAAGTTCCCATACTTACCATGATGACTTTTAATGAGCTTGCTAGTAGGATTGAATTTTGCTAATACATCTATTATTTTTGAAACAGCTGAGACTCACGAAGAGATCACTTACACTGATCCAGTGATTTACAAAAGAAAATCATATAAATCTTAAAAAAAATTTAAGTTTAGTCTTTTCAATTTTTTTTTTTTTTTCTGTCAATGCCTGGGTCATTTTATGAATAAATGCAATATGATTTACAATTTATGATTCATGTTTGATTTCTTTCGATTTCATCAGTTTTGAGGGGAGATAAAGTAAAGGTGGCAATGCTGGTAACAAACTTTGATTTCCGGTGATATAATGGTGCTGCTGTCGAATAGTAAAGCACAGAAATTGTCAGTTTAGAGTGTGAGAATTCAAATCAATTCAATCCATACAAAATTTAAAAATTCAAAATCAAGTGTTTCTGCCATTTTTGAGTTCAAGTGTTCCATAATGCCATGTGAATAATTACTCTATATTAAAATGCCTTCATTAGACAAACATGTCTATTTAAAATAGTTTCAAGACTTCAAAAATGTGCCACTAGTGAAACACCTAATATAATACTACAGATGAATGACTGTTGATGCAGAAAGAGTATTTCTGTGCAAATTATTGTTGCACAACATACCGGTACTTAAAAAAAAGTGTCGCGATACTCTGCTTTTAAAAACGGTACGATTCCTTATTTTAGTACCGTACCCTAAAAATGCATTTTAAAAAGAGCCGTATTTCTGCGTGTCCGTGTTAGTGAATGACAGACGTGCAGTTTTGTTTACTGCACACATACGCTACGCTCCTGGTGTTTTCAGCCTCTGCCGCCTCAATATATGAGTATCAACGCATGAACACAATCTCTAGAACTGCTCCGAGAGTCACTTTATGAGGATTTTACCGTTTCTTTTGCGGAAAACTATCATCATATAATGAAGATCCTAAAGGTCTTCACAGCAACCCGTCAAAATAAAAGTTTGGTTTAACTTGACAGTCAGAAATATATTAATATATTACTTAATGTAAAGATACTACTACTACTACTAATAAAATATTATTAAAATAATGTTTAAGGAATATTTACCGAAAAAAAAATAGACATGCTTTTGATTAATGAAATGTAATGAAATGATTACAGTAGAATCCAGAAAATTAATGGAAAACAGAACAACAACAAAACTGAATTTGAGAAAAATAATAAAACATATTTCATAAGGCCTTAAAAACATGTACAATTTGATAAATGTTTTTTAAAAAAAATGCTGTTATATTCTGCAAGTTTCATGATTTCAATTAATTAGACATGCTTTTTAATATTTTTATTTTTTATTTTTTTTTATTTTTTTTTTTATGTAACCATTCAAATAGAGTCTACAAAAATTCAAATGGAACTTAGGGAAAAAAAAAAACAGATTTCATAGGGCCCTGTTTGTTTTATTGTAGTTGTCCTTTAGTTTGTTACTTGCATCTACGTTCTTATTATTAATAACAAAGAATAAATAATAATAATAATAATAATAATAATAATAATAATAATAATAGAAAAATACTAAGTCATGATATAAATTGTTGTTGTGAAATAAAATTTCTATATCATGAAATAAGATTTGGCTATATACTTTAAGGTAATTTACCAATATAGAAAAGATCTCTACACCTGTAAGCTCGGTAGTTGTTCACCATAATCCTGTGAAGTGGCACTGGCATGTGTGAAATGCTTTGCTTTAATAGATAAAATGATCTCTATTTGGATCATCTATTATTCAATTACTTTTCCTGTTGTTCTCTGTTTTTGTTGTAGTATCGATTCAGTAGTAGTATCGTGATATTTTAGTCAGGTGTCATATCAAAGTCAAATTTTTGGTATCGTGACAACACTAGTGCAAATACAGTAATGGTTTAGATATGACATCTATTAACCGGATTAACCTTGACCCTTTGGTGTTTCATGAAACAAATACATTTCACAGTAACAGCCTATGTTAGGTATGTGAGGCTGCTGTCACTTTAAGAACAGATACACAGATCCGATATATTATTCAGTATTTCTCCCAACTGTTTATGTTCACTTTTGACAGGCATTTAGGCAGGCATGACAGGCATACCTGATACAGCCACCAGCAGAACAAAGTTCACATATTCCTGCTATAGGATCTGCAGACAGACCTGAATCTGTAGTGACAAAAATTATTATTATTACTAAAACTTGGTTTTACAGATAATTAACTGATGCTTGAACCACACTGTGGTCACCACTTTTATTATATTGATTTAACTGATAAATGGCGCCATCTTTTTTTTTTTTTTTTTGAGAAACCACTGTGTAATCTTCTGTATAACAAAATGTGGTTTGGGCTGTTGTTTCGAACAGGTTCTGCATGAAAGTATGGTATTACTGGAAGTGTGTTGCTGTTTTCTGTTTGTGAGTATATTTGTGAGGTGTCAGTATGACTAGCATTCCAACGCTAGCTTTAGCTTAGCTCAGCTATTTCTGGTGACAAACTCTAAAAATCACAACAAATCCACTGATTCCAGCTGTTGAATCCAGTGTTTTAATGATCACATTTAATTCCAGATATTTCATATTTCATACTTTTTTTTCAAAATTTATATATATATATATATATATATATCACTAAAAACTCAAGATGTTTTTCTCAAAACATTCATACACAATGACCATCTCTTACATAGCGTGTGCTACAGGCTTTTGAGGAGTTTAGCCTATTACAGTACTTCAGCTCTTATACAGAAATGTTTCTTAAAAAATCTCCATTACAAAAACAGGCACTGTGATGGCATTTCAAAATTCTATTGCTCTTGTAAGAGCTTCATAATTCAGTGTTTAGCAGGCAGTTTAGGAGCTCTTTGAACGGATGACTCTGGAAACACCTCTGATAAACCTGAGAAAGACAGAGACATCACAATTAGAGGTCTTTTTCTTTGTTCAGACAAACAGATTTAAACTGGAATCAAACATACTTTTCTTGTTCAAGTGCAAGAGATCATTTCCATCACACACTGATGACACTCTGCAATACAAAGACAATAGGAGAAAACAAAGATTAAATAAGGTAAAAATGACACTATAATACAGCACAGCTCAACATGCTTTAAAAACTGAGAAAAATAAGAAAACGGAAGAAAACAGACAGATAATGTAAAGTAGTGAATATTCACCTTAAACGCCCGACAGGTATCTTCCTCACATGAAATGCACAACCTTGGCAGTCAAAAACCTAACCAGCATCTCAAAGGGCAGGATGTTACATTTTACAATGCTTTTGTTACAACAAAGTACAAAGAGAAATGCTCACTTTTGCACATTTCAACACACAAAACAATTCATGGAATTAGCAAACATCTGAAATGTGTAATAAATAACAAATGCCATTGTTCTATCACTAAACATGAAATGTGATTAAAACATGATTCAGATACTGAGCACCAGTAAACGACTTGAGGAGCAGCTAGTAACAGTCACAACATATTACTTACAATACTTTATGTAAACACGTTTTTGGCATCTTGTAGCTGCTTCTCCCCACAGTGCCTTTCAGTGTAGTTATTACAAGTTCAGCTCCTGAGATTTATAGTTTGATCAAGTATGATTAAATACTGGATATGAACCACCTTTCTAACCACAAAAGTTTGTTAACAAAACAATCAAACCCATGGACTGTGATATGTTCCGTTTCTCAAAGATCCCAGTTAAATATGTGACCCTGGACCACAAAACCTTACGTAGTATATTTGTAGCAATAGCCAAAAATACTTTCTCAATATTTAGATATTTTTTGCACCTTCAGATTCCAGATTTTCAAATGGTTGTATGTCGGCCAAATATTGTCTTATCATGCATAAATGTAAAACATATTTATTCAGCTTTCAGCTTCCCTGTTGGCTGAGGTAGTATTGTCAAGACACCAGTGCTGATATTACAAACATTATCAGTTTTTCTACAGTCTCAGTAGAAAGATTCAGGTTAGTAGTTACCCTAAAATGCTCATATGCACATATACTCATATACTGAAGAGTGCTTGCATCTTTCAATGTCACATATGTAGCCAAAATACCCATTATGGAAAGATACTTATGTCAAGATCACATTTACATGCAAACAAATATTCTGTTGGTAATTATATTGATGGCTCAGTTGGATTGACAAGCCTACCTGTAAGCACCTTAATCAATGTAAATTAAATTTCGATCAGACTAAAAGGGGTGGTGTAGGTCCAACATAATCTGATCAATAGGCAAAAAGTAAACATGAGGCTTGACTATCTTCTCAGTTACAAAAATATACATATTGCACGTTTACATACGTCCTATGAACATCTGTATGATTTTGTCTTATGAACTGGTGAGGGGAAAAGACTGAATATTTACTAGAAGGTCTACTGACATGTTTTTCAGCTTTTTTTTTTCTTAAAAATGCCATTAAGGACAAAAAAGGGTGTTTGTACTTGTGGTAGCTCAGGTGACATCACAGTGGCTTTCTCAAGTTCTCAACGCAGCAACTGGGGACTGTGCATGTGCTGAAGTTTTGCACTGAAGACATTTACTGGACCCTTTTCACATGTCAGGGATTCTTAAAAGTGGAAGTCTTCATAGTTCAGTAATTGTCTATAGTGCTGAACTGTCATTAGAGGAATTATCATTATCATTAATTTGGAGAGTGGACAGTCCATTAGGCTCATCATTCTGTGTTTTCGAATTAAGGGTCACTGTTGCTGTACTATTCCCCTGAAAGAGAGAAAGGAAAGAAAAAAAATTAGCAGGATGATTTAGTTACACAAACACAAAAATGTGTTTTTCTCTCTGATGTTTCCTGACTGTAAAAATCTCCGTTCTTCATATTGAAGTAAAGCAGCAAAAGCAGTGCTCTCTTAAAAAAAAATCAGTTATTATTGGTGATTCTGAGTAATGATTTCTGAATGAAACAAATAAGAGAAAATGCAAAATGCGTACACACTAATAGATCTATCTAAATTGATATTAAATTCAGTTGTTTTGCAGACACATTCTTTGCTTCTAGTATCTCACCTCTTCATGACTGTGTGGTGTTGTGGTTTCTGTTTGAATAAAATAAAAACTTTTAATTTGGTCAATTAAAATAAAAATGGATACTTTCACATACTAAAAAAGATTATTTTAGCACAATAAAATCTCAGATTTTAATTTTGTAAGATCAGCTATATTTAATACTTGCCTTTCTTTTTTAATCTGCGGCAATAATAAATCTGAAACTCTTAATGATGCTAAATCTGCTGCTCTTGATCTGTAGTTTGTAATCTCCAGAGTCTGTGGTTGTGGTGTTTGTGATGGTCAGATGTCCAGTCTTATGATCCAGCTTCAGTCTGTCTCTGAATCTCTCTTTACACCGTTCATCTATACAGGTCTTACTGGGATCTCCACTGATTTCAGCTATAAGAATGTCTTTAAAATACCACGTCATGACAGCATTTGGGTGGTTTATTTCACCAGGATCTAAAGTAACAGACTGTCCCTCCTTTGCTGAATTTGTTTCATTTCGTTTGGCAGCAGAAACACCTAAAATACAAACCAACCAGCTAACTAAATTATATTTTTAAAGGGAAAGACACAGCACGATAACTGTGGATATAAGGACAATAAAACATGCTGTCTCTACATTCAGTCTAGTATAGGTGGAATTAAACACATGATAACAGAAAGTGATCAGAGATATATACAGTACGACACTGACACCTGGAATAGACAAAAACTGATAAAACTAATTTTTTTTTAAGAAATTATGATGTATGTGAATTAATTTATAGTTAAAGAGAAAAAAAAAAAAAAACACATTTGAAAGTCACTGAAAATACATCACCAAACATACTAATGATGAGATTTATATGATGAGACTCACCACGGATGGCAAAAATGAAGGTCTTATCACTCTCATAGTTGTTTCTGCTGCTGATCTTTAGTTTATAAAGTCCAGCATCTGTGCTTGTGATGTTTGTTATGGTCAGAGATCCAGTCTGATGATCCAGATTTAGTCTGTCTCTGAATCTCACATTTCCACACTGAACATCTATACAGATCTTTCTCTGATCTGCATTGATTTCAGCGATGCGAGAGTCATTGAAATACCATCTAATTCTGCCTTGTTGGTTTGCTTTAACAGTAGTTTGAAAAGTGACTGAATCTCCCTCCATCACAAACACTAACACTCCATCTTCACCAACACCGAAAAAACCTGAAGAAGAAATGAACAGATGATTATGAGTTGTAGGTAGTAGGTAGAGAAATATGTCTGGATTTATAATGCAACACATGCAGCAGAAGAACATCACTGATATACACATTCACTCATCTGACAAACATACGTAAGTGTCATAAATAATCTTATACAACTTATTGAACATCATATAACCCACATCCTGTTTCACATCCTGTACAATCCACAACTGTGCATTCACACATATTTTCATACTCAATTTAATAATGAATGTTACCAGTTATGATTATCTCATGTACCTCATAATCTTTAATCAAAATAACTTCCCCTTCCTCTCGCAGTGACATCACTGGTGCTAGGGCGGGACAACCTGTCACTCACATGACATCCTCCACTAGCAAACCACAACCAGTGTCGGGGGTAACACACAAGTAATTTGACTTACATAATCAGATTACTCTTTCAAGTAATGAGCAACATAATGCTTTACTTATAACTTTTCAACTAAATACCTGAGTTACTTTTCAGCAAAAAAGCTAATGTTTTCTCATTAGTTGTCTAAACTAACTAATGTCTAAACTACTTGCTTGGTTGTCAGAATGATCTTCTATAAAGCATAAATCACATTTTGAGCAAAGAAAACATTTTTTACTTGATTAATGATCAGTTATGAGCACTTGACTCAAAGGATGGTTTAGTAGCTTCACAACAGCTACTGCTGTCATGATATTTGAAGATAAACACATTAATGATGTGATTTCAAAGTATAATACTTGCTTTTAAACATGACTCACCATAAATGGTAACATTGAAGATCTTTTCACTGTCACTCTTGCTGTTGATTATCTTCAATGTATACTCTCCGGAGTGTGTGTTTCTGGTGTTCATGATGGTCAAAGATCCAGTCTGATGATCCAGCTTCAGTCTGTCTCTGAATCTCTCATCAGCTTCTGCACACTGAACATCTGTACAGATAAAGCTGAGATCGCCATTGATTTGAGCGATACGACCGCCATTAAAATACCATCTAATCTTTTCGTGTAGGTCTATTTTAACTCCAGAGTGTAGAGTGAGTGGATCTCCCTCCACTGCTGACAATGATTCACCAAACACACCTGAAGAAGAAATTAACAGTTAATTATAACTCAAATAAAAATTACACCACAGAAATCTCAACCCAAAAAAACTGCACTTTTATACTGTTTTGCTTAAATGAATAACGTAATCGGTTTCGTCACGGTCTCACAAAAGTAAGAGACCACTGTAAAAAAAAAAAAAAAGTTCTTAAATAAATAAATAAATAAATAAATAAATAAATAAGTAAGTATATGTATATACGGAGAGAGAGTCAAATTTATATAATGGCTGTAACATTTAGTGTGTAGCCTAGTGTGATTTTGTCCAAAACCATTATCCCAGTTGTTCAGGGAGATGGAGCTTAAAAAGAGAGGATGACAAGCATCCCAAGAGCTAGTAAAAGTTTACAGTCTCTGTATATCAGTCCTTCTTCTCAGGGCTATAGAAGTAGACTGTGAAGTTCCTAACAGCAGGACAGGAAGAAGCCCTTCACCTACAAACTAAACACACATCAAACAAATGGCCACATACAAAATGTTTGTCCACATTGCAGAGCAAACCTTTTCTGAAGAAAATCAACCACAGCAGGTTTCAGTTTGACTCAAGACAAGCTGCTTGTATTACACATCAGAAAGACCGGCAGTGAGAGATTTTAGATGGTTTTAACGTTTTGTTTTTTCCATATACACTCAATGATATATAAATGATTAAATTAAATTATAATACAAAAAAAAAGCAAATTTATACTATTTAATTAGAAAAGATTCACACAACATTCTTCTACATTTAACTGACATTTAATTGACAATACATAACATCAGACAACTACATTATTAATATTAAATGATAAGAAGAGCTAGAAGAAGATTTTATTATTATTATTTATTTATGTATTTATTTATTTCTGTTAACTAAAAAAACATAAGTTCAGATCATGTGAACTATAGGAGAGTTCAACTCTGTGGTGGGAGGATTCACACCAGTACGATTTTTTTTTCAGCAGATAGTCATTTTAGGTCACACTTTTCACTGAACGATTGAAGAAAATGTTTCACATGTTCGTTTTGTTCTGTTGGCATCGGACTGGTAAGTTGTAAAATATTTTTTATGGCTTAATAATTTAGAACACTGTAAAAAAAAACACTGTCAGATCAAATCAAAGCAAGATAATATTTTAAGATCTACTTTGGATTGTGATTTACAGGGAAAGTAAAGAGAGATTTCTAGTTCAAACTACAGCTTACTTTAGTAAACCAATAGAAGTCTTAATTAGTTTTTTTTTTTTATGTTCCTCAGGTGTGTTTGGTGCTGTAACAAATAAAATGGCGGTGATAGAGGGAGATTCGGTCACTTTACAGACTGTTGTACCTAAAATACAATACGATGATGACGTTGTCACGAATTGAGAGACGTGAAGATGTACGGGTTCATGTGCAAACTGTTTATTAGATACAACGAGCTAACAGACAGGCTTAAGGGTAGTTACCGGCAGACAGGAATGGAGGAGGCAGAGCAAAAGAGTAGTCAAAGTCCGTGCGGTGGTCGGGCGAGGAGAAAACAGAGTCCAAGGGGCAAGGCAAAGTCAATACTCCAAACACGAGCAAAGATCGACAACGATAAATCCAGAAGATGAAAACAGGGCACGAGAACACCAATGAACACACTAGGTTGACGGCTATACATTGAAACAATGATCCGTACCCAACAATCAAACACACGGAGGCTTTATACACTGAAAACTAAGTCAGAGGGTGGAGACTTGTAATGAAACACCATGATAACTGACGAGCGGGGCGGAGACATGAGTTCATGGGGATAAGTCCGGACCTGAAAACAGAAGTAAATACACAGGAGTTCAGAGTTCAGAGTTAGCTGGGCGCTGGAGTGCCCTCCAGTGGCCTGGGCTGGCACATCCAGCTGATCGTTACAGACGTACTGTGGAAATTTGGAGCTGAAATGTCTCTCATAGCTAAAATCAGCATCGAAAAACAAATCTTCTCCACCTTTGATGTTTCTGATGGGAGATTCAGAGACAGACTGAAGCTGGATGATAAGACTGGATCTCTGACCATCAAGAACATCACAACTAAACATGCTGGACGTTTTGAACTAGAGATAAATGGAGTGAAACTGACATCCAAAACTTTTACTGTTTCTGTCTATGGTAAGTGGCTATCATTTTTCTTGTTCATCACATATTTAGAAGTTAAACTAAATTAAAATTTGTGCCAGTGGTGATTACTACAAGATAATTTTGACTCATCCCTCATTTGGAGGTTACGGTGAGTCTTTACAATGAATATCAAAGGGACCAATATTTAGAGGATTTAACATAAAACATTTTCACTTGCATGAATTCCTTTGTTTAAATCAGCATTGGTATTGTAATTTTAGTTTATTCCCTTGTATTGTCATGGCAAAGAAGTTATCTTTATGTACAATTATATACGACTTGACACAGAATAAGTTTACTCATGTTTTTTTCAGCTCGTCTGCCTGTTCCTAATATTACCAGAGATTGCTCTTCATCATCATCATATTGTTCATTGGTGTGTTCAGTGTTGAATGTGAGTCATGTGACTCTCTCCTGGTACAAAGGAAACAGTCTATTGTCCAGCATCAGTGTGTCTGATCTCAGCAGAAGCATTTCTTTAGAGGTGAAATATACAGATAAAAAAGCTTATAATTGTGTAGTGAACAATCCCATCAGCAACTAAACTCAGCTTCTCAACATCACTGAACTCTGTCAGCCTTGTCCAGGTATGTTGACTGTTGAACATTAATTAACTCTCTCAGTTATACAGTTCTGATGTGTCATAGTGTTTGTTTTATATTCTGTTGCACTGATGGCTCATTTTGTCCATTACAGATCAGGGTCTACCTTTATTGTATGTAGTGCTGATTTCCACTTCTGCTGGATCGCTGTTGATTGTAGTTTCAGTCGTGATGTGCTGCATCTGCAAGAGACGTAGAAAAACAGGTCAGTAGAGCAAATCTGTACAAATGTGTGTCTCTAACCCTTGTGCACCACATAATTACACATAGGTCCATGTTTATGAAAGTTTATGAAAATGCTTTTATATAAAGCATATTTTATATATTTTATGAAACATGTTGAACCCTAATGTCATTTTTTAACTTTACTAAAAGTATGTCATCTTATATATATATATATATATATATATATATTATAAGCTTTTTTTTTAAATTTCTAATTAAAACAATAGAATAAGAATGAGGTACCAATCAAATGAAATCAGTATTAACAAAATTAATTTGTACTACAGAGGTGGCACAGAAGAACACAAAAGTGGCTTGTAGGAGCCAGGAGGAAGACAGAGCTGATTTATCATGGTGTAAACCAGCAACACGGAAAACAGTAAGAGTTCATGTCTGTGTTGCAAGAAATTGTTGCAGTCAGTTAGTCTGATTGAAGTTTGCTGATTGAAGTTTGCATCATAAGATGGTCAGTGAGCAAACGTGGGTGCACTATCAGCCCGACCACCTTCAGGGAGCACATCAAAAAAGATTTTTTCATGTTTTTTTTTTTTTTCCTCACTACGCCTATGTACTGTTTTCACCTCAGCGTAAGTTTTTCCATTTTGCAACTCTATTGTCAATTTTCAGAAAATACATTAAGTAAATAAATTAGCACACAAATGATCTACAATGTATGAAAATGTTTTTTTGTTTTGTTTTTTTTTACAACAATCATTGATAAATTATTATACATTTTTTGGATATGGCAGCATAATAGAAATGCCTAATATGGCAAACGGTATCATTAAACAATCCATAGGCTATTAGCAATTATGTTCAAATCTGAAAAGCATGATCAGTCATGTTCTGTAAAGCTCGTTTCTGTGCTGGTTTTGTGTGGTGTGTAATTAGACTGAACTACAGTAGTCAGCATTTGAAGTGGATTAAAAGAGTTTACCATTCTTAAGACAAGACCGGGTATTGTTTTGGTTTTAGGACAACTTTGTTAAAAGGTTTTGATCCACTTCAAATGTTGACTGTTGTAAATTGCTCCCATTACAGTCAGTGAAGTTCTATAGTTGCATTGTTATGTGTCTTTAGTTCAAGGACAGCCGTTTACATTTTTTTTTTTTCATGCTCTGCTGTCTGACGGAAAGGATTTATATGTGTCATGAATTAGGTGGTATGTATGCATCCTATATGTAAAACTTTTGACTGTTACCAAGCCAGCTTGTGATGATGCGTCTGTGGGCTACTAATTTAACTCATGGTTTGTTTATTTCATATAAACTGTTTTTTTTATTATGAAATATCTCTTACAAAGTCGGTTTCATACCATTAGATTTTTAATGGAAGGGAAGTAAGACTCAAAGCTGATAACCCATGTTGCTTGTGCTGACGTCTGGCCTCAAGCTGCAGCTGCTCTGCGGTTCTTGATTTTCTGAGGTGAAATGCTTGCAGCTTTAGCGGTCATTTGATTTGGTGCAACAAGTGTCGTTGCTGTTGCTCTTGTGTGAAAAAACAATTATTCAAAGTTGTTACTTTGTTGTGAGAAACCTTCATAATTTTTGAACGAGTTTGATGTCATTGTCGATCCATGTTAGCATATGTTGTTGCACATTAGAATAAAAAACCCTAATGTACAAGATTAACTTTTGCTGTATTATGTTCTACTGAGGATTTTAAAAGTAGTAAGTCAATTAAAGCAGTTACATCAGCAAGGTTCCTGATTGATTGATTTTGTGTTTCCTTGCAGAAATCAAAGCCTGAGGCTGTGTATGAAAATGTCCCCAAAAAGCGATGATCATATATTGTATACTGGATTTTTGTCGATGGAGCTAATAATGGGCACACCTTTTCATTCACATTAATTCTCTTCCAGGATGTCACTGTTTTGTCACCGCTGTTTGTATCATATCCATTTGGTGTTACTGTGATGTCTAAAATGTAATTCTAATTAAGTTAGTGCTTTACCAATAACTTATCATCCAGAAACTCAACTAATGCTAGCTTACCACATGGACATTTACCTAAAGTTCATTGTTAGATATAAATCACATCCTTCTGTTCTCATTTCCTTGTCATTAATAATCTTGTTTTATTCTTTTTACAAAATATATTGGAATTGTAGTATCACACATCGGTGTATTCTGCTGGATATGTTGGCAAATGTAAGCACATCATCGTCCCTCTAGCGGCCAAAGCAGAAAATCACATTCTTAATTATAGCGCTTGTACCCGATAGGGTGCGCTACAAATACATATTGAATGCACATAATAAAGACACAGGTCTGCTTGATCATATTGTGCTGCCTCCTGGTGCCTCTGAACAATAACTCAGTTAAACACAATAACTGAATTCAACACAGACTACGATGTCAAAAACGCCTTAAGACAGTGCAGCTAAATTAAATTAAAAGTGCAGCTAAACTAACAAACTAACTAAATAAATAAATAAATAAGTAAAGCACACAGAGTTTAGTCATGTTACGGGAATGACAGCTGGACTGTACAACTGAATAAAATTCTGAAAAGTGCAGGTGGCACATTATGTATTGTTTTGTTTTTAGTCTACAGTTTGACTTGCCCAGTATTTATGAAAGATATCAGTGTTTTTGGTTCATGCATTTAGTTGAACCACATCCTCCATTTTAAAGGTAGCAGCTGTCAGTTTGACTCAGAAGCTGAACCTCAGTAAAACCGATACTGTGAGCTTGCAGAGTTTTTCCACACACTAACATTAAAGGAGAAGTTCACTTCCAAAACAAAGATTCGCATATAATGTACTCACCCCTTGTCTTCCAAGATGTTCATGTCTTTCTTCAGTTGTAAAGAAATTATGTTTTTTTTAAGGAAAACATTTCTGCATTTTCTCCATATAATGGACTGATATGGTGCCCCAAGTTAGAACTTCTAAAAGGCAGTTTAAATGTGGCTTTAAACGATCCCAAATGTGGTTGTAAACGATCCTAGCTGAGGAAGAAGGGTCTTATCTAGCGAAACGATCGGTTATTTTCATAAAAAAAAAATACAATGCTCGTCTTGCCTTTCTCTCCGTGAACTCTGTGTATTCTGACTCAAGACTGTTAGGGTATGTCGAAAAACTCCAATCGCATTTTCTCCCTCAACTTCAAAAATAATTTAAAAATCATCCTACATCGCTGCAGAAGTACCGACCCAAAGTGAACATGCAAAGAAGATCAAACACCCTTAACAAAAAAAGGTAAAACAGTGATATAGGACAATTTTGAAGTTGAGGGAGAACATGAGATTTTTTCAAAAAAACAAAAAAAAAAACAAAACAGAACCAGTCCAGGCAAAGTGAGACAAGACAAGCATTTTCTTTTCGATTTTGATTTGGGCCACTTTCACATGTGGTCCTAAATCCAATTCAGAACAGATATTTTGCAATGCGACCGCAGTCTGAGCGGTCATATTGGATTCAATGCGACTTTTACATCACTCTACATCATTATTCCACGCTGACAAGAGATTTTACATACCGTTCTGGGGTGCGTTTCCCAAAAGCATCATTAGCTAACTATGCTGGTTAGGTCCATTGAACTCTATTGGTAATGACGGAACTTGCGACCATAGTTGGTTTTTGGAAATGCACCCCTTTATTATATATTTATCGTAAAGTTGGATGTTGCAAAGCCCAGCGTAAGGCTTACACCCAGCTTTTTTACATCTAGCTGGTACAACCGGCCCCTGGTCATTCGGTGAACGTAACATACATTTGCTGAGGCCCTGTGTATTAGCTACAGTGAAAGCTAAGTGTTCGTACTGTAAATATTTAAAAACTTTGCTCTCTTTCTCCCAATCTTTGTCGTCCTTATTGTGAAATAGCTAACCGCGGCACATCAGCTCAGAAACTGCTGAACGCATGCTCATTTCAGCAGCCGCCATGTTTACTAGGCTACGTATGAAAGCGTGTCTCTTTCCATTTGGGGCAAAAAAATAACGACTGTCATTCGTTCACAGTCCTACTGAAGTCCCCTTAGCTTAAAAATCACTGTAAACCAGAGAGTCTTTTGTTTTATTGTTTTATTGTGCAGTCCTATTAAGGAAAAGGCTTTGTTTAGCCATTAGCCTGTTTATTTATTTATTTATTTTTATTTTATTTACTATTCCTACCTTTGTGTACTCAGTTTTATAACAATGATTTCAATTAGCAATCAAGTCATGCATGTACACACAATAAACAATGCAACTTTCACTTGTAGCCTTGAGGTAAAGGAAGTGTGCAAATGAGGAAATGCACAAAAGTACTGAACATAAAATAATGAAAATTATATGCACAATTAACCCTTTCACGCGTACGATCACACCGGTGTGATCATTCTCGGCTGGTCCCTGGAGCGTACGATCACACCGGTGTGATTCGAACGTTCAGCGCGTCACGTGATCAACTGCTGAATTCAAATCTGCTTTGGCGCTTTGGCTGGCGCGGAGCCAGATCGGACGCGCTGAGCGCTTGTCATATTATCGCAACTATTCCGTGTTTTTAACCATATAATGCTTATTTTAGGTTCCAGACATTTACATACACATACGTCCTAGTAAAACAATGCATTTATAGTAAGCAAAATACACGCCGATGTCTATGGCAGCGGCAATAATGATTCTTACAAATGTTATCTGACGACATGTTTTATTGATATCATATACACATTGTGTAGGTAACTATAAAGTTTACTCTGCTCTTCTCCCAGCTCACCAGAGACTTACTTTAATGTTTTTCCGGGAGGAGAGGATGAATTTGCGTTTTGTAAATCCCACAGCTTGATTCAGCGCGAACTAACATGGCGGCGCCCATCACTCGGCATGGATCAACTAACACGCTCATTATTAAAGTGTTTAAACCTCCAAATACATTTACTTGCACATATTTCAGAATCGGAATATCAGATATTTCATAATACAGTCGGCACGTTTGTGAATATTAATAATAAAAAGGGAAAAAACTATATAAAAGTGATACATGTGTCATACAGCGCTATTGTGGCTGCGTTGTGTCAGGTGACAAACACGACGCGTCGCCATGGAAACAATAAGGCCATACATTCTAAATAACGGTCGCCTGAAAAAAACTCACTCTGGGGGCTCAGCTAGAATATTTTAAACTCACGTGTGAAAGGGTTAAACATCACATACTGTACAAACTATGCATGATAAGTATGAATGTTTAAAAACATAGCTTAGTAGCTATTTCTTGTGTCTTTGATGATCAGATATTATATAGATTTTTCCTTGATATAAGACTTCATTCATTAATGATAGGTAACCTCTGACTGGTTTTCATTAATTTGATTGTAAATCTGTTCAGTGTAGGAAAGAAGTGTCAATACTGTGACTGTAGGTGCATAACTGCAGCACAGGAAGAAGCCCTTCACCAGCAAACTAAACACAGATGAAACAAAACACCCACTGTGTTGCACAAGATCTTTGTCCAGCAGATCACAGATCAAATCAAATACTTTCTGAAGAAAACTGACTACAGTGTGTTTCTGTTTGACTCAGAAACTCAGCTGCTTTTGTCACAGCTCAGTAAGATTGTCAATGTGAGAAGATCTCTGCCATTTACAACAACTGAATGATTATAAAACCACCTTAATATCCATAAGATTTGAAAAATTCAAAAATCATGAAATGCAAGTTGACAAATCCAATATTCACACAATTTATTATGTGTTTTCATTTTTGTTTATTAGTTGAAAAGCACATATTAATGCCTCATTCTGCATGACAATATTTTAGATCTTAGAACTTAACAACTACCGTACAAACTATGAATTAGCAGTGAATTAGGAGTTTTTACTGAGGCAAACGTCATAGTTATTAGTTATTTAATGGTTTGAATTAGTTCCCAAGCGAAAGTGTGATAATATAGGTTATCAAACACACATCAGAGAGTGTATGTGTGTGAACAAGGAGGGTCAAACTTTGTCGTGGGAGGATTCACATCAGATTGATTTTTATCAGCAGATAGTCTTATTATTACAACAGACTTTTCACTGAAGAGTTGAAGAAAATGTTTTACACACTTGGTTTGTTCTGTTTGTGCAATTGGTGTCTGACTGGTAAGTTACAAATATATATATTTTATGGCCTATCTCTCTGTCTGCACCAAAACCAGAAGCACTTAATGAAGAAATAAACAAATAATTAATATCCAAATTATAAGAAAAGAAATCCACATCGCTATGGAAGCAAAAGTGAAAGCACCCTGCTCCTGAAATGTGTACCTATTAATTTAAAAATTATTATTTGAAGTATGATTCTCAGTACATTTTACAAACAAAATACATTTTTAGACTGTCTTCTTCAAAACTTCATGTTTAATTCAGTGTGTTAATTCATGTGTAAATTTCACATAGTCCATTATTTACTACATTATGCAGAAGCAGTATTCAATTAAGTTTAAAAAAAGTACAAAATGACTGAGTATTGTATGTAAGGGGAGCTGTTGACAAAATTTCACCTGTAAAATGTAAAATTTTGTTTTATTAACTTGACACTTTTCCAAAATAAACTTGCAAATGGCAAGGCTAAATATGATTATTGTGTTTCAGCTTTGCCTGAGTCAGTTGCATTTTCTCATCATGTTTCTGTAGATTAAAGTTCAGAGCTGTTCATATAGTTGCAGGAGAAGACAACTACAATCTACGCCTACAAACTAAACACACAAGCCCTGAATAGCCATTTTTACCTACAAGATGTCGGTCCACCCAGCAGATCAAACCACATTTCTCAAGAAATCAAACAGCAGCAGGTTTCAGTTTGACTCAGATGATGAACATTAATAAACTGGCACAGTGAGATCGCACACGGTTTTAACTCTGTACTTTTTCCATGTATGCTATAATTGAGTAGCCTACTGAGTAAATAAACACATAATATACACATAATACGTGGTTTTAACGCTGTAGTTTTTCCACATATGCTATAATTGAGCATAGCCATTTTTCAATCACTACAGTTCAGGCTCTGCACTGTAAAAAATGATTTTTCGAAGTTGTAAATAAAACAGAGATTAATGGAGTACATTTCACAAGGAAGGATTTTTTTTTTTTTTTCTGAAAAAAAAAATGTTTAATTCAATTGTTGCTTGTAATTTCTTTGTAATTATTTGTGAAATTTACTTGCAATTTAAGGAAAAAAAAAATATTTCTGTTTGTTTTACCATGTAATTTAGTTCATATAAAAGTGTGCACATTTGCAGTAGGAGGGTCAAACTCTGTCGTGGGAGGATTCACATTAGTTCCATTATGTTTCTTTAGATCAGTTGTGCTTTCATTAATAGTCCAACTAGATCAGACTAAACAATGATGTTTCACAAGCTGGTTTTGTTCTGTTTGTCCTGCTGGTGTCTGATTGGTAAGTTATTATTTTCATTGATTTGTTTCATATTTGTTTAATTTATTTACATTTCAGAGTAATAAGATCCTGCTGTGGTTCAAATTAAATTGTTTCTCCCCTCGATCAAATTCCTCTTGTTGTTTAAAAATCTTCATTTCAGTGATTACAAATGCAAATCTTCTGAAAACCTTAAAAAAAAAAAATAATTATTTTTGCAGTAATCATAAACAACATGTTGAATAAATCCAGAATTTTTAACTTGTACTTTCAAGCTGCATTTAATTTATCATATAATTTGTTATTGCTCTACAGCAGATCATTTTAAAGCACATCAAAGATCAAACTGATTTATGTGCACCTGTCTGTTCATTTATGTGACATTTTATTTTGTTGCGTGTCTCAGCTGCTATCAAAAGTTACAAACTGATTTTAGGCTTTCTGCACAAAAACAGCATTAATCTGAAAACCTTTTTATGCTCTACAGGTGTGTCTGGTGAGTCAGTGTCAGTGATGGAGGGACATTCTGTCACTTTATACACTTCTGTTACTGAAATACATAAGAATAAAGACATACTGTGGAAATTTGGTGCTGAAAAGTCTCTTATAGCTAAAATCAGAATTAAGAAAACAAATCTTCTTCACATCTGATGGTCCTGATGGGAGATTCAGAGACGGACTGAGACTGGACAAACACACTGGATTTCTGACCATCACAAACATCACAACTAAACATGCTGGAGTCTATGAACTAGAGATAAATGGACCTATGTGGTCATTAAAAACATTTAGTGTTTCTGTTCATGGGGAGTAAAAACCTAGTTGTCCTTCTTGTTTTATAAGCTGCTCTTTGCTTTGATTTTTTTCTTTATGTTCATTACTATATTTTTGTTTATTCTCTCATCATTTCCAGCTCATCTGCCTACTCCTATCATTACCAGAGACTGTTCTTCATCATCATCATATTGTTCATTGTTGTGTTCAGTGGTGAATGTGAGTGATGTGACTCTCTCCTGGTACAAAGGAAACAGTTTATTGTCCAGCATCAGTGTGTCTGATCTCAGCATCAGTCTCTCTCTACCTCTGGAGGTGGAATATCAGGATAAAAACACCTACAGCTGTGTGATCAACAATCCCATCAGCAACCGGACCACACATCTGGACATCAGCAAACTTTGTCATTCGTGCGCAGGTATGCTGGAGTTGATATTAACCTTGGTTAATCTGTTCTATGTTATAGTGCTGATATTTGACAGCGTTTGTTGTAGATCAAATCGAGTCATACTCATGGCTCATTTTATCCATTACAGTTCAGGGCTCACCGTTGTTTTACATGATGCTGCTCTCTGCTACTGCTGCTGCTGGATCTGTATTGATTGTAGCTGCTGTCGGGATCTTCTTCATCTGCAAGAAATGTAGAAAAATTGACAGAGATGGCAAGTATTAGCTACTGCTTTTTAAATACGTATTATGATTAATAACAATTTGAGAGTGCACTGTAAATATGTGACCCAGGACCACAAAACCAGTCATAAGGGTCAGTTTTTGTAAATAAATTAGCTTTCCATTGATGTGTGGTTTGTTAGGACAATATTTGGCCGAGATTTGAACAGTATTTGAACAGTAATATATTTATTTTTTTTTTTCTCTTCTGCTCACCAAGCCTGCATTTATTTGATGCAAAGACAGTATATATATATATATATATATAAATACATTTGTAGCATCATTACTCCAGTCACAAGATCCTTCAGAAATCATTCTAATATTCTGATTTGCTGCTCAAAAACAACAAAAAAAACACACACACTTAATAAAACACTTAATATTATTTTTATTATTATTATTATACAGCTGAGTATATATATATATATATATATATATATGTATATATATTTCAGGTTTATTTGATGAATGATGTGATGAATGGAAAGTTAAAAAAACTGGAGTAATGGTGCTGAAAATTTTGCTTTGATCACAGAAATAAACTACTTTTTAAAATATATTTAAATATAAAAAGATGCAATCCCGCATGCCTGATGAAGGTCAGTGGACCACAACGTTGCTTGTGACAATAAACTTTAATATCTAGCAAGTATCGATAGTATTGATAGTGTGCAGGATTGCAACTTTTTATATTTTTATTCGACGGTGCTCTTGGGGAGACATAAATGCAAAACTGCACTGCAATTGCATTAATTAATGCAAAACTAAAAACCCTTTTTTTCCCTAAAGATTAAGCTGGTGCTCAAATTAAAATCTCTGTGAATTTTAAAAGTTCCCATACTTACCATGATGACTTTTGTTGAGCTTGCTAGTATGATTGAATTTTGCTGTTTTAATACATCTAATATTTTTGAAACAGCTGAGACTCGTGAAGAGATCACTTACACTGATCCAGTGATTTACAAAAGAAAATCATATAAATCGGTAAGTTAATTAGTTATTAATTCACGTTAAATGTCTCTGTGTCATTACACTTGTCTTTTTGTCTGTATAATAATCAATCACAAACACAACAATATAAGATGAAAGCATACGATTAGGCAGCGGATATTTGCACTAAGTGTAAATAGCAATAGATATTATGCTATGCATGGATCGCGGAAGCGGGGGGGCCGCCGGGGCCTGGGCCCGGGTATCTTTTGAGGTCTGGTGCAAATTATGACATACAAAAATACATAGGCTATAGACTCATATGGATTATTCATTAAAAGGTCGCGATGTGGATTCAAACACACGCAATCTTATTGCTATATGATGATGATTTCGCCATGCCTATACAACCTTTGAAATCACAATCACATCGGAATATTTAAACATGCTTTCGCACAACTGCTGATCCAGAGAGAGCTCTGCTCATGTAAGTTAAGCTTTGTTTGAACAAACTTCACGACCAGGATACCCGGTTACATTTCTGTGTTGCAAACATTGAACAGTAATTAAAGTATTCGGATAAATGTTCATTAGAGCCCTGCACGGGCCTCGTATATATTTCCTAGCCCGGCCCTTGTCCTACATCTTATCAGAATTATCGGCCCAAACCCGTCTTTTTCCCCTCTTCTCCCAAAATAGCTTATACTACTGTTTCACCTATTGAAATAGTTCAGTTTTGTATGTAATGGCAAAGTGATTTTATTTCGTTAATTTAGGAAAACGTTTGGAGCATTTTTGTTCATTAAATATAGCCTACATTTTTGTTTTTTGAAGTAAGGACTGTTTGATCAATTTTGCCTTCTCAAATCATCACGACTTGCTTAAAATAAAATCTATAGATATAGGCCCAAAAGAGTTCAAGTATAAAACAATGTTAGTTGCAATGTTAAACTTAGAGAAATGTGCTATCAGACGCATACCCAAATTTGTGCGGAGAGTGGAAGCTAAAGGCGCACTGCAGGACACTGAGGCGCCAGCGCGATGACTTGCATTTTTTTTCCAGTGGAAACAATTTAAAATATTCCGTCATTTTTGCTCATAATACATCTTTCGCAACTATTAAGGGTCAACTTAACACAACATCGACAAAACGTTGCAAAAGGCGCTTTTATTAAATAAAGAAAACAAACATGTGCTTTTTGTTGCCTCAACAGGAGCGCTTCACAAAAATGAACCGAAACTCAGCAAATACATACCTCACAGACATTATACATGTATCTATAGAAAGCTTGAAATTATTAATTAATGAAATAAAACAAATACTCTGTCACAAAAACTCTTTCAATATGTAATCTGTAGAGATGCATTTCTCTAAAGGCCCGTCCAGAGAGGAGATGGTGAGTCAGGATCGGCAACTTCATCCTTGCAACACTGAAAACACTGGTTTATTAATAAATAATTCAAATATCCCCTTATTTCCCCCAAAACATTCATTGTAATTACGTTTGCTGGTGCTTTGTGGCATTTTCAGCCTATTGCGTGCGCTTGAACGCGGATCTCTTCCAGCTGCCCTGATTCGCTGCTGCTGGCGGAGACACTAAACGCTTTCCGAGCCGCTCTCGAAAGTGAAAACAAAAGTGAAGTCTCGTGGTGTTTCCACCAGCGCGGAAATTGTTTTCATCACCATAATTGGTGTATGTATAAAATATCAAAATAAGGAGAAGCCTAAAACAGACCCGAGGCCCAGCCTGTGTCTGAACTATAACTTAAAATTGTCCCAAAGCCCGGACTCATTTATAACATTTTAGACATTTATAAATATACTCATTTATAAAATTAAATAAAACATTTTTAACTAATAACTATACTATTAATATTGTTTTTAATATTAAAATGTAGACTAGCATGTAAAATGTACAATCTTACAGACTTTATAGAACCCTCACACCTTCCCGGGCCCCCCCTTCTTTTAGTATGTTCCACGATCCATGATGCTATGTAAACTAAGTGAAAGTTAGGCTACATTATAATAGACAATAAAACCTTTCCTAACCCTTCCCACTACATTATTTTCAACGTTTTGATTATTTCCTTCATTTTTATTGAAAATAAATGCCTTTCCGATGTAATATGAGATGTGAAAAGGGAGAAGAATGATTTTGGTAAAAGGCGAATCCGAATTCGGGTCGATCGTATCGAAAACACTGCGCTATGTGCCTCTTGAGCTGTTGTTTGACAAGTCAGTTTGTACGAATATTGTTAAACGTAACTAGTTAGCAACAGGGCATGTTAGCATGAAAAATAAACGCTATTTGTTTATTTAGTTCTTTAAGTAACAAGACACTGTTATTTGCACAATTATTGGTAATTGATCGAAAACCACGATTTTACCAAGTACGACATGTTCCTGGATCAACATCTTTGTTGACCCTGAGTCAACATCGTGATTAACCAATCAGATTTGAATAAAAAGTTTATAGTGTTTGTGAAGTTTAGGCTTACAATCAGTGTTTGGTGCTTGTACATCAGTGTCATTCATTAATAATTTCCTCTGATTTCAGGGATTACTCATGGGTAAGGTTAGGTTTAGGTATAGGGTTGTGGTCAAGATTAAATATTTGGATTAAAATGATGTTCCAGGGTCAACAAAATATGTTGACCCAGGAACACATCTAACTCGGCAAAATCAGGACATGCCGAAAGGCATAGTCACCCACATTCGGTGCAGTGACAACCTATGGTGTGTGTGGGTTGAAAAAAAAAAAAAAAAATCTCTGAATGACTAATTTACTGTTTAAAACTCCTCATATGAGTGTCTGTGTGTATAATTAAGTTTAGACAGTTTACAAGAATGTTTAGCGTCCGTTGTATGAAAAATGAAAAAGACGCTGTCGGAGTGAACGAGGCTTGAGAGAGCTGTGTTGCCAGATCAAGTTATTTTAAGCGTTTTTGGAGTTGCGTTTTCCATTTAATTTGACACTTTAGAAAGTTAATAAAGTGGGACGTTGCTGTTTAGGATTAACAATACCGTTATCTTGTCTTATTTACATTAGATTTTTACCTTTTCGGTTTATTATCTATTTACTGTCCATTTGTTATTTGTTCTCATAGCAAAATCTGGCAACACTCGCACTTAAACTGACAATAGTCAAAAAAGCTCACGGACAAGCTATTGCTAGCAGGATACCACATAAGGCAAACGCTAAAAACGTCATAATATTATCTGTCAGAAATGTTATCAACGCTATCAAAAACAATCGCCTTTAAAACTAGTAGGCCTACGGAGATCTAGAACAAGTAGGATACAGAATAAAATGTCATATGCAAACACTAGCCGTGAAGTCTATGTTATTTCATTCAGTATATTCTAGTTAAATTTCCACAAAGTCATGCTAAAAAACATTAATAAGAAATACATTATCATTTATATAGCAATTGTTAATGAAATTATTAATGAAAACTGTAACATTAACGTGTATTATTGCATGAATAATAAACTATGAAAAATAAAATTATCCACCCCTAACCTATAGCAAAGTACTAACAAACTGTGATTAGATATAATTTAACAATGCTCATCCCTACAAAACAGAAAATAAAAAAAAACAACAACAAAAAAACATTGTTCACAAGCATCTGTCTCTTTTAAAGTGTTTAGTGCATATACTGATATTATTATAGCACAATTATTTATCCCACTCATTTTCAAATGCTGGTTAGGGCCATGACTAGGCCTAAAACTATGTTTTAACAATCGTTTCACAATCGCAACAATCAGACCTTAACTGCAGATGACATTCATCTTATTTTTGCAATAGTAGACTAAAAAAGACTAATAATTTTATGTTTGTGCTATGCATTTTTTACAGAAAGAAGATAAAGAGGACGTGCATGTGATATATACATCTATCAAACGTAATCAAACTTAAATCTTTTTCTAACAAGACATCATGAAACATCATGAAAATATGCAGGAGGCTCAGGGGTACACTGTTTAACAGCAAAACTAATTATATTGTAATTAACAAAAAAAAGACCAAGACATGTAAATGACAAAAATAACTGTGTGAATCTCATTTAAAAGTGCAAAACATAGATGAAAAATACTCATAGGTGAAGAGACCCTGCTTTATTTATTTATTCACATCTATGCAGACATGTGTTTTGACCTGTTTGACAAAAAGTCTGTTTAAGAGAATGTATCTGCTGCTAGACGTTTATGTTTGATGTCAGTTTGTGAATGTGTCTGACTGAGCTGTGAGCAGCGTGTCTGTGAATAGCATGTGGGTGAAGGGCTTTTTCCATTCCTGCTTACATAAAACCATTTGATTCTGCTTTACAGAAAAAAAAAAGAAAAAAAAAACTGTTATTGATATTTTATTTTCTTATTATAAATGTCATATTTTAAGTTTTGTCTTTTCATTTTTTTTTTTTTCTGTCAATGCCTGGGTCATTTTATGAATAAATGCAATATGATTTACAATTTACGATTCATGTTTGATTTCTTTCGATTTCATCAGTTTTGAGGGGAGATAAAGTAAAGGTGGCAATGCTGCTAACAAACTTTGTTTTCCGGTGACATAATGGTGCTGCTGTCGAATAGTAAAGCACAGAAATTGTCAGTTTAGAGTGTGAGAATTCAAATCAGTTCAATCCATACAAAATTTAAAAATTCAAAATCGAGTGTTTCTGCCATTTTTGAATTCAAGTGTTCCATAATGCCATGTGAATAATTACTCTATATTAAAATGCCTTCATTAGACAAACATGTCTATTTAAAATGGTTTCAAGACTTCAAAAATGTGCCACTAGTGAAACACCTAATATAATACTACAGATGAATGACTGTTGATGCAGAATGAGTATTTCTGTGCAAATTAGTGTTGCACGATATACCGGTACTTAAAAAAGTGTTGCGATACTCTGCCTGTAAAAACAGTACGATTCCGCATTTTACTAGTACTAGTCTCTATAACTGCTCTGAGAGGCACTGCATGAGCATTTTACCGTTTCTTTTGCGGAAAACTATCATCATATTATGAAGATCCTAAAGGTCATTACATCAACCTGTCAAAATAAAAGTTTGGTTTAACTTGACAGTCAGAAATATATTAATATATTACTTAATGTAAAGATACTAAAGATACTACTACTACTACTAAAATATTATTAAAACAATGTTTAAGGAATATTTACCAGAAAATAATAATAATAATAATAATAATAATAATAATAATAATAATAATATAACAGTAGAATCTAGAAAATTAATGTAAAACAGAGATTCAGCAACAAAACTGAATTTGAGAAAAATAATAAAACATATTTCATAAGGCCTTAAAAACATGTAAAATTTGTTAAACATTTAAAATAATGCTGTTGTATTTTGCAAGTTTCATGATTTCAATTAATTAGACATGCTTTTTGATAAATATATATTTTTTTATGTAACCATTAAAATAGAGTCTACAAAAATTAAAATGGAATTTAGGAAAAAAATAAAACAGATTTCATAGGGCCCACTTTATTTTATTGTAGTTGTCCTTTAGTTTGTTACTTGCATCTAGGTTCTTATTATTAATAACAAAGATAAAAAATAAAAAATAAAATACTATCATGATATAAATTGTTGTTGTGAAATAAAATTTCTATATCATGAAATAAGATTTGGCTATATACTTTAAGCTAATTTACCAATATAGAAAAGATCTCTACACCTGTAAGCTCGGTAGTTGTTCACCATAATCCTGTGAAGTGGCACTGGCATGTGATTATTTATTATTTTATTTTTTATTTTTTTTTAAAGGGGGGATGAAATGTTTTGTTTTAATAGATAAAATAACTATGATCTCTATTTGGATCATCTATTATTCAACTACTTTTCCTGTTGTTCTATGTTTTTGTTGTAGTATCAATTCAGTAGAAGTATCGTGATATTTTAGTCAGGTATCGTATCGAAGTCAAAATTTTGGTATCATGACAACACTAGTGCAAATACAGTAATGGTTTAGATATGACATCTAATAACCGTATGAACTTTGACCCTTTGTTATTTCATGAAACAATAAATACATTTCACAGTAACAGGCTATGTTAGGTATGTGAGGCTGCTGTCACTTTAAAATGAATACACAGATCCAATATATTATTCAGTATTTCTCCCAACTGTTTATGTTCACTTTTGACAGGCATTTAGGCAGGCATGACAGGCATACCTGATACAGCCACCAGCAGAACAAAGGTCACATATTCCTGCTATAGGATCTGCAGACAGACCTGAATCTGTAGTGACAGTAATTATTACTAAAACTTGGTTTTACAGATATTTTTAACTGATGCTTAAACCATACGGTGGTCACCACTTTTATTATATTGATTTAACTGATAAATGGTGCCATCTGTTTTTTTCTTTTGAGAAACCCCTGTGTAATCTTGTGTAATGCAGAACCTTTTGTGGCTTGAACAGGTTCTGCATAAAAGTCTTGTATTACTGGAAGTGTGTTGCTGTTTTCTGTTTGTGAGTATATTTGTGAGGTGTCAGTATGACTAGCATTCCAACGCTAGCTTTAGCTTAGCTCCGTTATTTCTGGTTACAAACTCAAAAATCACAACAAATCCACTGATTCCAGCTGTTGAATCCAGCGTTTTAATGCCATTTATCACATTAAAATCCAGATTTTTAGCCTTTAAATAAATATCTCCAAATTTTGATAAAAAAAAAAGACAAAGAAAAAAAAAAGTCAAGATGCTCTTCTCAAAACACATACACAATGATCGCTGTCTTTTACACAGCTTGTGTTACAGACTTTTGAGAAGTTTGGCCTATTACAAATAGGCACTGATTTTGCATTTCAAAATCCTATTGCTCTTGTAAGAACTTCACATTTCAGTGTTTAGTAGGCAGTTTAGAAGCTCTCTGAATGGATGACTATGGAAAACTCCAATAAACCTGAAAAAAAAAAGAAAGATTAGCATAATTAACAGTCATTTCTACTGTTCAGACAAACAAATTTAAACTGGAATCAAACATACTCTTCTTGTTCAAGTGCAGGAGATTATTTTTAATCACACACTGATGACATTCTGCAAAACAAAGACAACAGGGAAAATAAACATTAAATAAGGTCAAATGACACTAGAATACAGGACAGCTCAATGTGGTTTAAAAACTGAGAAAAATAAGAAAATGGATGAAAAAAAGAGACATAATGTGAAGTATTAAACATTTACCTTAAACGCCCCACAGGTATCCATCTTCCTCCTCACATTAAGTGCACAACCTTGACAGTCAAACAAACAAACAAACAAACAAAACTAACCAGTATCTCACATGGCAGAATGTTACACTTCACAATACATTTGTTACAGCAAGTACAAAAAGAAAGATTCACTTTTGCACATTTCAGCACGCAAGACATTCAATGGAATTAGCAAACATCTGAAGATCTATAATTAATAACAAATGTCATTGTTCTATGACTAAACATGAAATGTGATTACAAAGATTAAGACGCTAAACACCAGTAAACTGCTTAAAGAGCCGCCAGTAACAGTCACAGAATATAAAACAATACATTATATAAACATGTTTTTGGCACCTTGTAGCTGCTTCTCTCCACAGTGTCTTTCGGTGCAGTTATTACAAGTGAGGTTCATGAAATTCATAGTTTGATCAAGGACATAGTTATGATATTATATGGATACAACTTTGCTGGATTTCAACCAGCCTTCTAACCACAAAGCTTTGTTAATCAAACAGTCAGTGTGGACTGTGATATGATCTATTTCTCAAAGATTCCTGTTAAAAACGTCAGCTTAGAGATGATGTTTTGATGGCTCAGTTGGATTGACAAGCCTATCTATAAGCACCCTAATCAATGTGAATGAAATTTCGATCAGAATAAAAGGGATGTAGGTCCAAAATAATCTGATCAACATGAAAAAAAAAAAATAAACATGTAAATGCTTGAACCTGGACTATCTTATCAGTTATGCACATGTTTACAAATGTCCTACAAACATCATGCTTTTTCCAGGTCTCAACGGAACAAATGGGAAATGCACATGCGCTGAACTTTTGTTCTGAATGCAGGTAATGGACTCTTTTCAGTTGTCTGGGATTCTCAGAGGTAAAAGTTTTCATAGTTGAGTAAACGTTAATGGTGGTAAATGGACAGTGGACACTCCTTTAACAATATCATTTTCATAATTTTGTGTATTGCCATTATGTTTAAGGGCCTCTAGTTCCTGATTGCACACCTCCCTGGGTACTGCTTGAGGGGAAAAAAAAACAAGCAAACACACACACAATATCAATTAGGATAAAAATACCTTAACATACTTAAAAGATTCTGTGTACATAACACACATATTTTCAGTTTATAAGATCAGTTGTAATACTTACAATTTTGTCTTGATCTGTGCCAACGGTAAACCCCAAAAGCAACTGCAGCTATCGCCAGAAGACCACCAATAATACCAGCACATATTTTTTCTGTAGCATTTGAAAACTGACCTGGAGCTGAAGTAGCTGAAAACAGACAGTCATTATCGATATTGACTAATAATAAATTTTACCAATACTTCTGACTGACATTTACAACTTTGTATAAAATGTTTTATAATACTGATAAATGACAGTAACTACAGAACTAAAACAGTGACTCTCACAAGAAAACTAACATTGTGATTTTTTTTTTTTTTTATTGTTATTATTATTCTTAACAATACACTTAAAAATTGTAAAATTCATAGTGTGACAAAACTCATTTTGACAACTACTCACCACTTTGAGTTGCATGCAATTGAATCATATACTGGAAAAATGTATGCATTTCAAACCATATGGAATGACTAAATGATACTCACTGACATTAACAATGAAGCTCTAATAACGCTGAATCTGCTGCTGATGATCTCTACTCTATAATTCCCAGAGTCTCTGATTGTGGTGTTTGTAATGATCAGAGATCCAGTCTTCACCTGCAGTCTGTTTCTGAATTTCTCTTTACACTGATCATCCGTACAGATTTTACCCTGATCTCCACTGATTTCAGCCATAAGAATCTCTTCAAAATACCACATCATCACATCATTTGGGTTTTGTATTTCACCAGGATCTACAGTAATGGATTCTCCCTCCTTTGCTGACTTTGTTTCATTTCGTTCGGCAGAGGAAACACCTGAAACACAAACCAACAGCTGATTGAAAGATCTTTTTTCAGGGGAAAGACACACAGCACGAGAACCGTGGATATGAAAACAAGCTCTCTTGACTGAAAAGCACACATTTTGCCACATCTTGTACTATCAAACACATTTTACATCAAATTCTCTTCAGTTTGGATTCCTGGTGAACTCTAGGTGGATTTAAACATATGATAACAGAAGGTGATCAGAGATAAGACACTGACATCTTAAACAGAATAAAACTGATAAAACTAACAACTAAGCAATGGACAATCTACAAATTCCACTGTAACACTTTAATTTGTTTTTGAAGAAATTATCTATGTGCTGTAAGTGAATTGATATAGAGGTAAAAAGAGAAGGAAAAAATATCACTAAACATAGCAATGATGAGATTTAAATGTACACAAGATATAAATATATTTAATTTTATATTATATTTATATTATATTTAATTTTAAACATAATGACTCACCACGGATGGCAAAAATGAAGGTCTTATCATTTTCATGGTTATTTCTGCTAGTGATCTTCAGTTTATAATGTCCAGCATCTGTGGTTGTGATGTTTGTGATGGTCAGAGATCCAGTCTGATGATCCAGATTTAGTCTGTCTCTGAATCTCTTGTCACCATTTTCACACTGAACATCTGTACAGATCTTACTCTGATCTGCATTGATTTCAGCGATGCGAGTGTCATTGACATACCATCTAATTCTGCCTTGTTGGTTTGCTTTAACAGTAGTTTGAAAAGTGACTGAATCTCCCTCCATCACAAACAGTAACACTCCATCTTCACCAACACTAAAAAAACCTGAAGAAGAAATGCACAGATATTTATAAGCCAAAAAGTTTGTAGGTAGAGAAATATGTCTGGATTTATAATGTAACACATGCAAGCAAACAGCAAAAAAACATCATCAGACAAACATACACAAGCCAGATCTTATGCAACTTATTGAACATCAACCACACCCTTTTTTCAATTTTTGCATTACTTTCAAATGTCAAACTTAATATCTTTTTAAATAAGCAAAACACGCCATTTTGTTTTCTCATTCACTGACTAAAACCTCTCCTTTCACCAAGTTGAGAAGAATTGGGAGTACAATGAAGAGCCATTGTGTACGCTATGAAAACATGATGTTTTCTATAGTTCTCACAGTATACTTTAGAATATTGTAATGCATTACTTCTGAAAGTAACCTTCCCCAACACTGCAGCTTTAAGATATGAATATAAATATAATGGATCTGCAATGGACAAGATATATTTTAATATTTTAATGTTATGACAGCAAAGAGTGCTTGGCTGTCAAAATTGTGTTTGGCAAAGCAGAAATCACACGTTAAGCTCAAAGAAGATTTTTTACTTGAATAATGATCGTTTATGTGCACTTGACTCAAAGGATGGCTTAGTAACATACATGCATTGCCAGACTTTTTTAGTGTTTGATGGTTCAGACAGATGCAATGATACAGTAGCTTCTCAACAGCTACTGCTGTCATGATATCTGTAGATATAAATACATTAATGATGTGATTTAAAAGTATAATACTCGGTTTTAAACATAATGACTCACCATGAATGGTAACATTGAAGATCTTTTCACTGTCACTCTTGCTGTTGATTATCTTCAATTTATACTCTCCAGAGTGTGTGATTCTGGTGTTCATGATTGTCAGAGATCCAGTCTGATGATCCAGCTTCAGTCTGCCTCTGAATCTCTCAGTACCTTCATTACACTGAACATCTGAGCAGGCAAAACTGAGATCTCCAGTGATTTGAGCGATACGACCACCATTAAAATACCATCTGATCTTTTCTTGTTGGTTTATTTCAACACCAGAGTGTAGAGTGAGTGGATCTCCCTCCACTGCTGACAGTGATTCACCAAACACACCTGAAGAAGAAACAATTAATTAAAGGCAAATAAAATTAAACCACAGTAAAATGCAGTGAAAATGTTTTCTCTATAGATCATGAATGTTGAGAGATCTGGCTGGACTCATAATGTAACACATGCAAACAAACATCAGAAGAACATCACTGATTTACACATTCAATAATCAGACATATATGAGTTAGGGATGAGACAATACATCAATTCGTGGATCGATTCTGAGATCTTCCGAATGCATCACCATTCTCTTTGGAATCGATTCTGAGCTTAGATTTTAACAGCAGATGGCGCTCTAATCTACTTTATAACCACACACCCATGAAGAAGAGTGCTGATGTAATTTTACCTCAGCTCAAAATGCTTTTATGACGCGAGATTATTGTAAACAACCCACTGTGAACACCCTTGTAATTCTCTTCAACCTTTCCAATTGTATAAATGATTATTTTAGGTTCAAGTGCCTGTATGGATTTGGAAACAAGCAGAGCATGGCTGTTTCTATAGCAAGCAGTGCCATCTGCTGTTTAAAACTAAGCTCAGAATCGATTCAGAAAATCTCAAATTGATGCTGAATCATTTCTCGATTCGCGTTGCAACGATTTATCGTCCCATCCCTAATATGAGCCTTGCAGATGTGACTTGTTGAGCACCATAGAAACTACACCCTGAATCACACAGTTCTACTCAGTTTACATAACCCTTGCAAAAAAAAAAATAAATAAAAAATAAATAAATAAATAAATAAATAAATAAATAATAATAATAATAATAATAATAATAATAAAATAAAATAAAATAAAATAAAATAAAATAAATAAATAAAAAGTTTGATTTAATACTGCCCCGTAGAAGCTAATTTCATGCAACAGATGTTTACATACAGTTCACATGACAAAACAACTTAATTTACACAAATGAACCAGATGAGAGCCATCTTTTACGATTAAAGGTCTCATATGGAACAAAAACAGGTAAAAACTTTTACTGCTGCTAATGAAATAAACAATGGATTAAATAGCCTTTTTAAACGAAATTATCAGGTTAATTTGTATTTATGTGTTTATTTATTTTTCTACAGCATAAGCAAATGTTTCAACTTTTGTGATGTTTGAGTCCCTCAAGTCCTGTGAGTGTGGAAAAAAATGGATCTCAGAATCAGTCACAATATAATTTTGTCAACTTAAATGGGTATGTGGGTAAATGGGATATTTCACATTCAAATTCATAATGAATATTACCTATTATGAATATTAAATACCTGAACATTACCTATGAAATATTTTTTTTTGATACTAAAATTGTGCTACAATTTGTATTATTAGGCTCGTTCGAGATGCATCGGCACTGCGCAGAATGATCCAGGTATGACATCAAAGTACCGCGAGTGCGACTGAAAGCGCCACTCATGCTTTAGAATCATTCTGGCGGTACTTTGATGTCATACGCTGTTCATTCTGTGCAGTGCTGATGCATCTCGAACGAGCCTATTGTATACTTTCCACCATATTAAGATACAAAAGTGTTCTGCAACCAAATACTGTTTTGCTGTTTAAATCTCTCACATAACATGTTTTCATTTATATTGTTATGAAAATTGATGGATTGATTACCATTCATATAACCACAGTTTTACTACACATACCATGGCTAAATTATGGTTAGTGTAGCAAAACCATTATTAATTTGTGGTTAAAATGGTTTAACTATGTTTTTTGGTCTATATTGTAGTAAATCCATGGCTATTTTTATGTATGGCTTTAAGGATTTGGTGTAGGATTGGAGATTCGTGAATCCTCACATCATATCACACCACATAAATGCAGTGGTGGTGTTATGGATCAACTGAGGATCATGTTAACTGGGGATGTGTGCATGCACACAATATGTTTACCTGGATTTCCAGCAGATGTTAGACGCCGACAGATTTGTCACACGCAATATTCCACAGATCATAGATTTAAAAAAGTGTTCAACCAATTGCATACATTTGGCACGCATAATAAAGCGCTTTGATTTTGCATGTCTGTTCCTGCGTATTTCACCCAGTTTTAAAGAAGTTTACTATGTTTCCATGTCACGCTCACAAACCACACCAACATTAACATGGTACAGTTGTTTCAGTGGATGATCAAACTCCTCAAGGAACTGAGGTAAAACTGTATTTTCTTTTCAGTATCACTGTATAACATTGTGTCTGTAATGTGCTGTGATAATTGTTTTTAAATTAACAAATATTGATTAAGATCTATAATCAACATTTTGCATAGGCTTAAAACTTTGTTTAGAACAATTTTGTATTCAGTTTCTTAAATCATATAATTATTTAAATTTAATTTAATTTTAAGTATGCTTAATATGCTTAGTGTCTCTGTATTGTACTATACATTATGCTCAGTTAGGTTTGTGAATTTAAATGTTGTCAATCTGATGTCTTTCAAATGAACATGTATAGAACACTTTGTCTTCGGTTCATGACTACTTTTCATTTAACATACTAGGCTATCACCAGACTACTTTGTGGTCCTGACCGTAGAAAGCATGATTAACAGTGCAGAATTCAAAGCCAAACTCTTTAATATGTCTGATGAACACAGGTAGGTATTTTTATACAAATCATATGAGCTATATGTATGTCACATTTGTGGCATGTTTACATTTTTAGGGGGACCAAGTGTTTAACAATTAAAAAGGAACCATGGTGTAGAATCTTTCTTACTGACTCATAGGTTCCTTTTCCAGTTTCCATACTGGCAACCACAACGTTTTCATGTTGGACATAGGTAGAATATATGATACTGATGTTGAGTTATTACATATATACGGCTAATATTCCAAGTAACAGTATACCTCACTAACCTCATAATCATTTGGCACCTCACATGAATATGACACCACTCTCCCAAAAAATCAATTAGAATAGGAAAAGCTTTATTATGTACTTTATTGCAGACTTTTTGAACTGTGAATGACGACACATATTCAGTTTTACAAGTGAAATGTAATGAGTGGATATAACTTTGAATTATGCCAGTTATCTTAATTTCAGTGGTAACAACCTCTCTAACATTTGGATTCAACCTTTGTGAAAATTTTAGATGACCCTAACACCTGTGAAGAGATGACAAGCCCTGCAAGAAAATCAGACCTTGATGCCAACTCTGAATCAAAATTTTTAAGATATTTCTGGCATATGTGAACCTGGACTGAAAAATGGTCTTAAGTAGCATATGAATATTTTGTTAAATTTATTACCGTAAATATAACAAAACGTAATTTTTAATTAGTAATATGCATTTTTATCATTCATTCTTTAGCAATATTTTGAAAAGAGACATAAAAAAATGAAGACAAAAAGAGAAAAATTAAGTGCTTGACATGTCCCTTTCAACCACAGCAATATTGCTGCTCACATTAAATTAAAACACAAATTAAAGAATTTTTAAACTTTTGCACATACACTTATTTATTGGACTTACAACTGTCATTAGAAAAAAAAAATCAATGCAAACGATTGTAGCCTAAACGAAACAATCTGGGCGTGGTCTGTGAGACAAGACATGAAAGGGCATTTAAAGGAACCGTATGTAGGATTGTGGCCAAAACTGGTACTGCAATCACTTTCAAAATACTGTAGAACGGCGTATCCCCTCCCCCTCCCCCCTGACTCGAGGTTGCCAGCTAAGCTGCAGGATTCCGCAGGAACGTAGGCTGCTACAAGGAGCTTCCAATGGCAAGTGACGAGTCCTACACAATAAGTTTTTTTTTCTTCTGTTACTTATGTTTATGCTTCACGAGAGATGTTTTGCGAAGTAATTATGTGTCGCAAAAATTTACTAAAGGCGATTAGCCAAATATTTCGTAAAGATGTACTGTAATACCACATTTCAGTCGGAACATAGATTGTTTTCATACCGTGCTAGTGGTGCGATATAAAGCTTTTTATGAACGCATTTAGCACGGGCAACCGTGGAAAATCCACTGTGTACGGAAGCACGGGGCTTTTTTTGAATCTTACCTGTCCAGGAGAAAATTAGCAACATTGGCACCTGTCTTAAAATTCTTCTCCATTTTCAGCCGTCTCCATCTGTCAAAGGCATCTCCTATACAAATCCTTGTTTTATTTCGGACTTTGTCACGACGTACTTCGGATTCATAACGAGGTCTTTTAGGTTTCATAACTTTATACATGTTTTATCCGACACGTTCGTAGCTGCAGCTGTAACTAGAGCAGAGCTTGCAACCCGGATGACGAAACTCTACTGAGTTCGTGATTGGTAGATAGCTGGAGGGTGGCGCCTCAGACCAAAACACAACATGACAACATCAACATCAGTTGAGGGCTGCAACGTTCACTTTTAAATGACAATATCCTGGCCGGACCACTGTTGTCAGTGATATAAGTATTTGAAATGAACATGATTTCTTAATGTCTAGTGACATGTCAGGGCCATTTTATGATTAACTGAAATAAATTTCTTACATACGGTTCCTTTAAATGGCGTCTGATATAATGTAATAGCGAAAGCGAAAGAGTCCAATAACGATACAAACATTCACAAATTATCTGGAAAGTTTTTAAATCTGTTCCGTACAAAATTCTGTGTGACGAAACTGTGGCCGTCCAACATCTGCTGGAAACTCCCCAGCATGTCCCCAGATAACACGATTCCCAGTTGATCCATAACACTTACAAATTCTGTCGAGTTATTTTCGTCAAAGCGTACTGTCAATATCTTTACCACATTTAACATTTGGCATCTGGCAGCTTTTGTTGTTACCCACGAAGCATGCTACGAATGATTGGTACTGTTTTTGTGAAAACATGACCTTTTTTTAAAAAGCAAATTGCGTTTAGCACAAGAACACCGGAAGAGAGATATACAGCCTAAATGTCTTACCTTGGTCGAGAAAACAACTGAGCAACAAGGACGGAATAAAGATAAGGTTCATTTTCGTAAGGTTTTCTACAAAAAAGGCATATATTTGTAGATAGTACTACGTTGTTTTTTTTCTCATTAAACCGGAAGATCTTCACAGCGCTAAAATGAAAGTGACTCCAGCACGATGACGTAAACCATAAATTAGGAGACTGCCTACGTACTACAGCGCGATGACGTACAGAGGTTTCGTTAGGGTCTCACAAAAGAGACCTCTGCATAACTTAGTTTGTTATCAGAGAAGAGAGGATGACAACCATCCAAAGTGCTAGTAAAAGTTTACAGTCTCTGTGTATAAGATGCAAATAGTCCTTCTTTATTGACAGCAGGGCTATAGAAATAATTTTAAAATAATAATAGAAAAAAAAAAAAGTGTCTGGTATACACTCAAAAGCACAGTCGTTGTAGTTGTTAAAGTAGTTGATCTTAAACCAAAGCACCATAACAGAAACTCTATTCTAAATTCAGATTATTTAATCTGATGCTCATTTTAACAAAGCAACAACAACAACAACAACAAAATCTTATTTTTAGTGTATTTACTGTTGTGTTTAGCTGTCAATCCGTGTAGTTTATCAGTGATGCATAATGGGTAAGAATTCAGCTTGACCTCTTACCAATGAATCGTCTCTGACTGTTTTTTTGTTTTGATAGACTGATTCAGTACTTCATTTCACTGTAAAGCAGTTTTATGTAGAGAGGAAGTCAGACTGTGAAGTTCATTACAGCGGGACAGGAAGAAGCCCTTTGCCAACAAACTAAACACTCGTCAAACAAATGGCCATACAAAATGTTTGTCCACATTGCAGAGCAAAACTTTTCTGAAGAAAACTAACCACAGCAGGTTTCAGTTTGACTCAGAAGAATAGCTGCTTTCATCACACCTCTGTAAGACTTGCAGTGAGAGATTTCAGATGGTTTTAACGTTTTGTTTTTCCATATACACTCAATGATATATAAATAATTCAATTAAATTATAATACAAAAAAAAGCTAATTCTTCTATTTAATTAAGAGATTTCCATAACATTCTACTACATTTAACTATTTAATTGACATTACATAACATCAGACAACTACATTATTAATGTTAAATGATAAGAAGAGCCAGAAGAATATTTTATTATTATTATTATTTATTTATTTTTTTATTTATTTATTGGTAACTAAAAAACATGAGTTCAGATCATCTGAACTATAGGAGGGTTCAACTCTGTGGTGGGTGGATTCACACCAGTATGATTTTTTTTCCTGCAGATAGTCATTTTAGGTCACACTTTTCACTGAACGATTGAAGAAAATGTTTCACGTGTTTGTTTTGTTCTGTTTGTGCTGGTGGCGTCGGACTGGTAAGTTATAAAGTAAATTTTATGGCTTAATAATTTAGAACACTGTAAAAAACTACTGTTAGATTTCATGTGTTGTCAGATAGATCAAATCAAAGCAAAGCAAGACAATATTTTAAGATCTACTTTGGATTGTGATTTACAGATCTGACGACATTAAATAAATGTTACATCAGGGAAAGTAAAGAGAGATTTCTATGCTGAATGAAACTCAGAAGCCTCAGAGAGTTCTTATAAAGTTCAAGGATTGTTACTGGACAAAGAAATACAAAAAGCATCTCTAAAAATATTAAACATAATTCTGCAGTAACCAAACAACAAAAAAGTAAACAACTTCATTAGTCAAAGAGCAGATAATGTATAATTTGCAAACTACAACTTACTTTAGTAAACCAACAGAAGTCTTAATGAGTTATTTTATGTTTTTCAGGTGTGTTTAGCGCTGAAACAAATAAAGTACACTCAGTGTCAGTGATAGAGGGAGATTCGATCACTTTACAGACTGGTGTAACTAAAATACAATACGACGATGATGTACTGTGGAAATTTGGAGCTGAAACGTCTCTCATAGCTAAAATCAGCATTGAAAAACAAATCTTCTCCACCTTTGATGTTTCTGATGGGAGATTCAGAGACAGACTGAAGCTGGATGATAAGACTGGATCTCTGACCATCAAGAACATCACAACTGAACATGCTGGACGTTTTGAACTAGAGATAAATGGAGTGAAACTGACATCCAAAACTTTTACTGTTTCTGTCTATGGTAAGTAGCAATCATTTATCTTGTCCTTCACATATTTAGAAGTTAAACTCAATTAAAATTTGTGCCAATGTTGATTACTACAAAATAACTTTGACTCAAACCTCATTCATATCAAAAGGACCAATATTTAAAGGATTTACAATAAACGATTTCCACTTGCATGAATTCCTTTGGTTAAACCTGCATTTTTACAGCAATTTTAGTTTATTCCCCTGTATTGTCATGGCAAAGAAGTTGTACAATTATGTACGACTTTACACTGTATAAATTTACTCATGTTTTTCAGCTCGTCTGCCTGTTCCTAATATTACCAGAGATTGCTCTTCATCATCATCATATTGTTCACTGATGTGTTCAGTGGTGAATGTGAGTCATGTGACTCTCTCCTGGTACAAAGGAAACAGTTTATTGTCCAACATCAGTGTGTCTGATCTTAGCAGAAGACTTTCTTTAGGGGTGAAATATACAGATAAAAAAGCTTATAGTTGTGTAGTGAACAATCCCATCACCAACCAAACTCAGCATCTCAACATTACTGAACTTTGTCAGCCTTGTCCAGGTATGTTGATGTTGAAATTAACATTAATGAACTCAGCGGATCTTTCAATTATACAGCGCTGATGTTTCGTAGTGTTTGTTTTAGATCAGGCAGATGTATTCTGTTGCACTGATGGCTCATTTTGTCCATTACAGATCAGGGCCTTCCTTTATTGTATGTAGTGCTGATTTCCGCTACTGCTGGGTCACTTTTTATTGTAGTTTCAGTCGTGATGTGCTGCATATGCAAGAGACATAGAAAAACAGGTCATGAGAGCAATTCTGTACAAATATTCATCTTTTTGACATACACAAAAATGATATAATATTATAAAACTTTGTATTATTGTTAATGCAGCCCAGACCCAGGAGGAAGACAGAACTGATTCAGCATTGTGTAAACCAACAACTCAACAAACGGTAAGAATTCATATCTGTGTTGCAAGAAATAGTGATGTTGCAAGAGCATGTGATGATGTGTCTGTGGGCTACTAATTTAAGTCATGGTTTGTTTATTTCATTTAAACTGGTTTGTTATTCTGAAATATCCCTTACAAAGTCAGTTTCATACCATTAGATTTTTAATGGAAGGGAAGTGAGACTTAAAGCTGTTAACCTATGTTGCTTGTGCTGACGTCTGGCCTCGAGCTACAGCTGCTCTGAGGTGAAATGCTTGCAGCTTTAGCGACATTTGATTTGTAGACGAGCTGCAACAAGTGTCATTGCTCTTGGTCTTGAGTGAAAAACAATCATTCAAAGTTGTTACTTTGTTGTGAGAAACCTTCAGAATTTGTTTTGAATGAGTTTGATGTCATTGTCGATCCATGTTAGCATATGTTGTTGCATATTAGAATAAAAAAACCCTAATTTACAAGATTAACTTTTGGTGTATTATGTTCTACTGAGGATTTTAAAAGTAGTAAGTCAATTAAAGTAGTAAGCTTCCAGTTTGATTGATTTTGTGTTTCCTTGCAGAAATCAAAGACTGAGGCTGTGTATGAAAATGTCCCCCAAAAGCGATGATCATATATTGTATACTGGATTTTTGTTGATGGAGCTCATAATGGACACACCTTTTCATTCACATTAATTCTCTTCCAGGATGTCACTGTTTTGTCACCGCTGTTTGTATCATATCCCTTTGGTGTTACTGTGATGTCTAAAATGTAATTCTAATTAAGTTAGTGCTTTACCAATAACTTATCATCCAGAAACTCAACTAATGCTAGCTTACCACATGAAAATTTACCTAGCGTTCATTCTTAAATAAAAATCACACCCTTCTGTGCTCATTTGCTTGTCATTTATAATCTTGTTTTATTCTTTTTACAAAATATAATGGAATTGTAGTATCACACATCGGTGTGTTCATGCTGGATATGTTGGCAAATGTAAGCACATCATCGTCCTTCTAGCGGCCAAAGCAGAAAATCACATTCTTAATTATAGCGCTTGTACCCGATAGGGTGCGCTATAAATACATATTGAATGCACATAATAAAGACACAGGTCTGCATGATCATCGTGCTGCCTCCTGGTGCCTCTGAACAATAACTCAGTTAAACACAATAACTGAATTCAACATAGACTACGATGTCAAAAACGCCTTAAGACAGTGCAGCTAAATTAAAATAAAAGTGCAGCTAAACTAAATAAATAAATAAAGCACACAGAGTTTAGTTGTTTTACGGGAATGACAGCTGGACTGTACAACTGAATAAAATTCTGAAAAGTGCAAGTGGCACATTATGTATTGTTTTAGTTTTTAGCCTACAGTTTGACTTGCCCAGTTTTTATGAAAGATATCAGTGTTCTTTGTTCATGCATTTAGTTGAACCACATCCTCCATTTTAAAGGTAGCAGCTGTCAGTTTGACTCAGAAGCTGAACCTCAGTAAAACCGATACCGAGTTTTTCCACACACTAACATTAAAGGAGAAGTCCACTTCCAAAACAAAGATTCACATATAATGTACTCACCCCCTTGTCTTCCAAGATGTTCATGTCTTTCTTCAGTTGTAAAGAAATTATGTTTTTTAAGGAAAACATTTCTGCATTTTTATCCATATAATGGACTGATATGGTGCCCCAAGTTAAAACTTCCAAAAGGCAGTTTAAATGCGGCTTTAAATGATCCCAAATGCGGTTGTAAACGATCCTAGCTGAGGAAGAAGGGTCTTATCTAGCGAAACAATTGGTTATTTTCATTAAAAAAATACAATGCTCGTCTTGCCTTTCTCTCCCTGAACTCTGTGTATTCTGACTCAAGACAGTTAGGGAATGTTGAAAATCTCCAATCGCATTTCCTCCCTCAACTTCAAAAATAATTTCAGAATCATCCTACATCGCTGCAGAAGTACCGACCCAGTCTTTGCAAAGTGAACATGCAAAGAAGATCAAACACCCTTAACGAAAAAAGGTAAAACATTGATATAGGACAATTTTGAAGTTGAGGGAGAACATGAGATTTTTTCAAAAAAACAAAAAAAAAAACAAAACCAGTCCAGGCAAAGTAAGACAAGACAAGCATTTGGCATTAAAGAGTATAAATTGCATTATTTTTATTAAAATAACCAATCGTTACGCTAGATGAGACCGTTCTTTTTCAGCTGGGATTGTTTACAACTGCATTTGGGATCGTTTGAAGCCGCATTTAAACTGCATTTTGGAAGTTCAAAATCGGGGCACCATATCAGTCCATTATATGTGAATCTTTGTTTTGGAAGTGGACTTCTCTTTTAAGAACTGTATAATATACACAGAGCCGATCCTTACGCAATCATCCTATATCCTATACGCAAAATACGCAAGCTGCACAGGGCCCCCGAAACACCAGGGCCCCCCTTGCTCTCAAAGATAATTTATTTTTAGTTTCGTTTTTAGAGTGGGACAGCGGTTATCAAAACATGAACGTTTATTTCTATTAATGTGGTGCGCTGTCCAGTCAAATCATGTATCGTGAATGTGGTACAGTTTCTTGCTGGAGACTAAAAAAGTAGTTGAAAGCGTTCCGAGCTAAGGAAGAGACAGATGTTTCTCAAGCGCTTTCCGTGAGCGCGATTTGAAATGGACTGAACCACGAACAAATGCGTTTCATTCATTCACTAATACCGGAGTCGTATATCTTGCTCTTTTGTCCAGTATTAAAACACGAAACAAATCCACCAAAATTCAATAAAAAACACTGTTTTCAACACCTTAAGCCATTTTTACAGCCCTTAGGCTACTTTGTTTTGCCGTTGCTGGCGTTTAGTGCAACTCCTGAGCATGAATTATCAATGTACAATCAGCATAGATATTATTCGCCACTCAATGGTAACAGCAGGTATTGCTTTAATAGAAATTGTGCATAACCGCATCTCAGAGCACCGTCTGGTGTTCAAAATAAAATATAACTTCTGGAACAATAATATTCAAGTGTTAAAGGGATAGATAACCCAAAGATGAAAATCACCGCATGAGGCACTTAATCTCAAGCAATCCTAAGTGCATGTAACTTTCTTTTTATGGATGGATACTATAAATGTACAAGCTTTATATTGGTAGTGAATGGGTGTTGAGATATTTAAGCCCAAATGTTTATTAGAATAAATTACATTATATTAATAATAATATGAATATATTTACACCTTTCTAGCAGCTTTATTGATTTAACTGATAAATTGTGCAATCTGCTGGAATCTACCTGTCAAGTTGACAATAAAGTTTGTTAATAAAATAAGCAATGAAAGAGTTGAATCAGTGATTACAGCAAATAAAAAAATCTAAAAGTGAAAACAAATGAGACTGATTTATTGATTTTCTCTCACTTTATTGACCAAAGCAACACAAAAACAAAGGAGCTCAAATAAAAACAGGCCATGCACACTGCAGCTAAATTTGATTGTCAGTTCACCTTTCAGTGCTTATTCCTCTTCTGTAGGGAAATGACAACTGCACTGTGCAACTGAATGAACTTCAGAAAAATGCAAATAATAGCCTTGTTTGTACAGAATCTTAATGTATTGATTTTACATTTTGTCCCCCCATTTACAGTTGGACTTGGACAGTGTTATGGGAAACATGTTTGGTTCATGCATTTAGTGGACTAACTCACACACATGACCCACATGATAAAAAGGTTTGCCACCCCCACCCCCATGTCTGTGTCAGACACAGTTCCTCATCACATTTTGTTTGTTTGTTTTTTTCACATAGACTAAAAAAAGATTTTAAAAATGCACCAGGACAACATGAGTCTCTTCAACTACAAACTAAACACACATGCTCTAAATGTCCACTCTCACCTACAAGATGTTTGTTCACTCAACAGCTCGAAACAACATTTCTGAAGAACAATAGCTTTCAGTTTGAATCAGAAGGTGAACCTTTAGTTAAAATGTTACTGTAAGATTGCAGACAGTTTTGACTTTTTTTTCCACACAATAACATTAAGAACTGTATAAATAATGACAACAATCTAAAAATCACAAGACTTCATTGTTTTACCATGAAATGTAGTTCATCCAGAGCTCAGGAATAGTCACAATAGTCTTCTACTTTTAGCCATTTAACACAGTAAAGCAACTACCTTACCAAAGGTATGTTAAAATATAGAATCTTTTCACCTATTAAAAACAGTTAAGATTCAAGGGCTGGATGAAATAAAACATTATACTGTATGCAAAAAAAGTAGGAGGGTCAAACTCTGTCAGGGGAGGAGTCACATCATGTTGAGTGTTTTTAGCAGAAGTTTTATTAGATCAGACACTGAACCACTGAAGAAAATGTTTCACGTGTTTGTTTTGTTCTTTGTTCTGTTGTGTTGGTGGAGTCTGACTGGTAAGTTATAAAATTTTATTTTTTTTATAAATATAAAGTTTTAAATAAAGTTCATGTTAGGTAAATATAAAGTTTTATGGTTATTTGTTGTTTTTAAGAATGAGAATGTTGTTTTTTTCATCTGCTACTATCTGTACCAAATACATCATGACTATGAGAAATCTCATTGGAAATCTCTACAGCGAATGTAGATGTTTGTTTATGCTCTGCATGACGACTCAGAAAGCCAAAACCTTCCACTGAGTTGCTTTTTAAATATCAGGTCTTTTTTAGTTTTTTTTTATTTATTTATTTATTTATTTATTTGTTTGTTTGTTTGTTTGTTTTAAATGTAAAATGTGTTTTGAAAGAATTCCATGTTTAAAAATTGAAAAAAAAAAAAAAAAAAGTCATCATAAATTTCTACAAAAGTCATTAGTCCAAATGCCCAGGAGCCCTGAGAACATGGTAGATGGTAATAAAACAGCTAGTTTGTTTTAAGTGTCTTATTTACTAAGTATTGAAAATATTCAGCACAATTAAACTATGTAATGTCACACACTGATTTTGCCTGTTAATTTTGTGTCTCTGCTGATGTTGTGACTGTTCTTCAGTTTAAATACAAATTATAAAAAACTACAGCTGATTTCAGGATTTGTAAACCAACAGGAACATTAATCTCTGACAAAACCTCTTCATGTTCATCAGGTGTGTTTGGTGCAGAAACAAATGAAATACAGTCAGTGTCAGTGATGGAGGGAGATTCTGTCACTTTAAAAACTAATATTACTGAATTACATGAAGATGAAGATCTAACATGGAAATTTGGAGCTGAAATGTCTCTCATAGTTAGAATCACCAAGAAACCAAACTTTTTGCCATTTAATGGTACTGATGAAAGATTCAGAGACAGAGTGAAGCTGGACAATCAAACTGGATCTCTGACCATCACAAACATCACAACTGAACATGCTGGACTCTATACCCAACAGAAAAGGGGAGTGAAACTGTCATCAAAAACATTCAGTGTTTCTGTTTATTGTGAGTAGAGATCATTTGTCCTGTCATTCACATATTGTTGTTTTATAGATTTAGACCAGGGGTGCTCAACCCCTGGAGGAGGAGGAGTATCCATATGCAAAGCTTTATTGATATTAGACAGAAACATGGTCGTAGACAGGCTGGGTCAAACACTGGCAGCTAACACAGAACGAGTTCTAAATGTTGTACACACTCTAAACCCGGATAAGTTGAATTTACTTTAAAAAATTGAGGAAACTGGTTGCCCTAAAAAAGTAATGTAAATTGTATTTACCTTAAAATGTATTGTAATATGAATTACAAAGGTCAGTTCATTTAACTTAAAATGTTTTGTAACAATTTCATTTGCAATTATTGCAACTAATATATTTAAGTTAAATATACCAATTTCTCTAACTTAAATCTATATCAGTTGTTTTATTTTTCCAATTTGTTAACCTAGAAAATTAAGAAAAAAGCAAACAAATAAAAGAACATTAATGCAGATTTTCCTTTTATTTTAATTCAATTCAATTACAAATATTAATTTGAAAACACAACAAAACATATTTTTTTCATATCCTGAAAACATTTCCCCATAAAACATGGAAAAAAAAAATAGTTCAACAAATTAACTTGTTAAGCACACAAACAAGTCTTTCTCAGAATCGCAACAAACAGCATCAAAACGATACACTTTTTCCCCACTCTGAGTTCACGATATTGGCAATACTGAATTTTAGGTGTCTACTCACCTTTTCCCGAATAAAATATAAAATGCTTTTCATACACTTAGGATAGTCCAGGTGCAGGCAGGGAAATCAGTCTGAAAACAATGGACATAGAAGGCCTGAGATTGGTCAGTTCATCCATTACCAAGCTTTCTTCCAAGATGATTCCCACTCTAGATAAGGTGAGCTGTGGACTTTCTTGATCAACGCTGAGGATTCTTACTGGAGTCTGTCTTGTCAGCTGCATCCTAACAGAGGAAGAAACAGAACGACAAATACATTATCAAGTAGGGCTGTCAACGATTAATCGCGATTAATCACATACAAAATAAAAGTTTAAGTTTGCCTAATATATGTGTGTGTACTGTGTATAATTATTATGTATATATAAATACAAACACATTCATGTATATATTTAAGAAATATTTTCAAGCATATGTATTTATTATATTTTTATATAATTTACATTACATATAAATAAAATCATTTTGTATATTAATAACATTTCTCATATATATACACATTAATTTGTGTGTATTTATATATACATAATAATTGCAGTACACACACATATATTAGGCAAACGTAAACTTTTATTTTGTATGAGATTAATCGCGATTCATCGTTGACAGCCCTATCAAGTCAGTTAGACAATGCTGTTGTTAAATATTGAAAGTCATATGCTGCGTTCAAACCATGTCATACTTACTTTAATTCTGAGAAGACAACATAGTAATGTTCAGCTTGTGAGCTGTTCATGTCAATGGACTGGGAATTGTGCTTTTCTATGGCAACACTATCAATGCCTAAATTAATCTGGAGCAGTCAGATAGAGTGGTTAGGTGGTACATCTCTCAGAAAATTTCCAGTTTAGAGATGGTAATTAGACTTTAGTGTTTACGTTTGTACAGTGTGCTAGTCAAAGTGATCATCCTCAGAACAGGTCTCAGTTAACCCACGACATACAGCTGATCTTGAAATTTGGTGTGAAGGTGGCATAAATGTGAACAAGGAAATTGTTTTGTTCTTGAATAATTTCCATGTTTGAACAAAGAGACAGGGTTTCACAGACAGGTCTTAGCTTAAGCCAGGACTAGGCCTTAGTTAAATTAAGATACTTAAATAGCTTTTATAAAAACGCCTTAAAAACTTTACTGGTGTGCATCTTGAGAAAAGAAAAATGGCATTGACATATTGTCATTACAATGTATTTTCAGTAAAGACTCCTTGTCATGTTATTAAACATGTTATTTTATTCTGATACTGGCCTAACGAAAACTTACGCTTTCAAATAATAGCCACGTCTAAATTATCCACCATCGTCGCTCCTCGGCTGGAATCGCGGCTACTATATGAGTAAAACTAAATTCACACTCCTCACAAACAACAGCTCACTGAATAAAAAAAAAATCACTAAAAGAAAAAGGCAAAAAATGTTAGTCGAACTCGCCGGTCAGGGGTTCAAGCGCAAGCGAGTAAGAACACTAGCTATCAACAGATGAGAAATGTCCTGTCGTTTAGACGAACAACAACTTTTGCCGATCACAAAGAGTTTCTCGAGGGACATGATAAAAGATAAATGGAGGAAAATAATGCCAATAGAACTATCTAAATCTAAATTTCCACATTCATCCACAGATTAAATTCATGCACAATCACAGTGACAAAAATGGCGCTGTTACTCGCAGCACCGGTGTGGAGGAGGCGTGGTCAGGGGATACATTTCATAATACGAGTTAATTTAACGTAAGTTTATTCACAGGTTCAAATATGTCTATAAATTAGTAAAATCTACTTATATTTTATAAGCAATGCAGTAAAACTTAAATATTGTGTTCAATTGTAATTAAATGGTTTAATTAAATACAAAATCTGGGTTTACAGTGCAATACTCTGTGAATCATGGGAGGAAGTCCAAGGCTTATATAGGGTCTCTGATTGGGTGCAGATGATCAGTGCAATGGCTTATGGGGAACGTATTCCGGGCTGTGGTGCGACAGTCTGTGTAATGTAAATGACAAGGCAACCTCTGGTGGCGAGCGGACTGGCGTACAGGATCAGATTCATGACAATTAGGATCTGAAGGAGCACTTGATAATTACAGACAGGTGTGTTTTTATTAGGGTTGGAACTAAACTCTGCAGGAAGGTTGATCTCCAAGAACAGGGTTGGGCACCCCTGGTTTAGACAGATCACATAAAAGCTCACTCAACACCATGAACATAAAATATTTATTTATTTATTTATTTTTTTTTAGATTTATCCATATTTCTGTTTATTCTCTCATGTTTTAGCTCATCTGCCTGTACCTCTCATAAGAAGAGACTGTTCATCTTTATCACAGCGGAATTGTACATTGATGTGTTCAGTGGTGAATGTGGTGAATGTGACTCTCTCCTGGTACAAAGGATATGGTTTATTGTCCAGCATCAGTGTGTCTGATCTCAGCATCAGTCTTTCTCTACCTCTGGAGGTGGAATATCAGGATAAAAACACCTACAGCTGTGTGATCAACAGTCCCATCAGAAACCAGACCACACATCTGGACATCAACAAACTCTGTCAGACATGTGCAGGTACAAAGCTGAAATATGTTTTTTTTTTTTTTTGAGTATATCTTGTCTTCTGTTATAGAGCAGACTGACACAGTCACTTACTGTACATTAATGATTATCATTACAGGCTCTGGATCTTTGATAGCATTGGTTTCCACTCCTGCTGGATCTCTGTTGATTGTAGCTGCAGTCTGGATCTACTGGATCAGCAGGAAACACAGACAACCTGACCAAGAAGGCAAGTGTTAGCTGAATTGCATATTGCTTTTTCATAGTTAAGATAGTGTTTTGTTGTTTTAATGCATCTATTATTGTTGTTGTCAAAACAGTTCAGACTCATACAGAAGAGATCACTTACATCGATCCAACATTCAGCAGAAGAAACCAAAATAAATCGGTAGGACAATTTATTCCTAATTCACGTTACTGTGCTTAGCAAAAAAAATTCAATTCATACAAATTCATACAAAATGCAGAATCTCCAAACCTTCTGTCAACACTATAGACTTTAACTTTCAGTCAGTGAATATGACACGCACTCAAAAAAATTTATTTAAAAAAAGTTTATTTATATGAATTTAATTTAACAGAAGAAAATATTTCCGGAAAATTAATTCAGGTTTATACAACAGAAACAACTCCAGATTTGTGTGTCAGCTAACCACTACATGTATCACATGTTACCATAAACATGATTTATTACTGGAATGAGAAGTTGTTCAACAACAACTTCAACACAACAGAAACTCTTTTAAATAAATTTCCAAACGTAGGTTCGGGAGGAGCCTAATCATTCAGTCCTGTCAATCATCATTACGAGCCTATATAAGCAGCTCTCACTGCACCGTCCCAGCGTCAGTTCCTCTGACATCCCTCCACCTCCCCTTCTCCACCTCTATTTCTGTTATTCTCCCTCTAGGTAATATCGCAATGGGGGATTGAAGTATTATTGTTTTTAAGTATTATCATCTTGTGTGATTGTTTTTTTTTTCTCAGCTTGTTGAAGAGGAAGATCATGTGGAATATGCACCTATTACCACGAAAGTATAATCTTCAGTCTTCTGTGTTTTTCTAATATCAGATTTGTCTCACTGCTTTCAGTAAGAACCTCTTGCAGGACTTTAAGTTCTGGGATGAATTTAAGGATTAGTAAATATTGCCATGTGATACTTAAAAGACTGATTACTGAAATGATCCACTAAAAAGAACTAGCCTTTGTCTCATTTATGTACATCTGTACAGAATTGTGGTTTGATATGTTGGGTGGACAAACAACTTGTGCATGAGAGTGTATCTACTGCTGGACGATTGTATTTGATGTCTGTTTTTGAGCGTGTCTGAGGTGTGAAAGTGGTTGAAGGCATTTTTCCATTCTTGTTCATTCTTGTCCATGAAACCATTTGACTTCTGCTTTAGACAAAACAGTTTTGCTACAAATGACTAAATCTGACAGATAAAATATTCACTTAAACCATATAACAGAGATATTATTGTGTGTTTTGAAATATTACTGTGACCCTGCAGATAAGCAGTGCTAGTTTCAGGACTTATTTCCTTTTTTTTTAAGAGGAACTGTTCTTGATCTCACATCTTATATATATATATATATATATAGTTTATGACCTATACTGCAGCCAGCCACTAGGGGGAATTTGTTTCACCAATTCAGGACATGTGCAGCAGACCGGAATTCTATCAAAAGCACTGTCAAAACACAATGTTAACAATGTTATGTTAACTCCATGCATGCTAACTTAATGCATTTATTAGAATTAGTACACTGTGGTACAGCGGTCACCTTGTCGTCTTCCCTTGTCCTCTGCCGAAAGTGCACTACAGTGTTGTGTCTGCCGTGCCCAAAGGAGAAAAACATGCTAGCTAACAGATGAAAATGTCCATTGAACTAGTTAATTGTTAAAGATTACACTTCTTATAAAGAGCCCTACATAATCGTGAGAAATCATGAAAACCATAACAAATTAGTGGCTGATACCCAATAATTTATTTATTTATTTTTCTAAGAGGCGGATATGTGGTTTTAATCCACTTAACTTAGTCATTCACACCGCAATTCTTTGTCAACTGGGCTAGAAGCTGATTTCAAATTCACCACCTTGATCATGATGTATCCTTTTTGGAAATCCAAATCACAGGGCATAGTCATTGAACAGGTGATCGGCTACCATTTTAGCAGACTTTGATGTTGTAGGGTACGCCTGCGCAAATCGTGTAAACTGGTTGACTATCACCAGTATGTATTCGAATCTCCCCTTGCATTTATCTAAATGAAGAAAGTCAACAGATATGAGCTCAAATGGCTGGGTTGTGATGATATTAGTGAGAGGAGCTCTTGTCCCTTTTCAAGGCTTCTTTTGCTTTAAGCACGGACAGCTTTTTGCCACATAATATTCAATCTCTTGTTGCATATGGGGCCAAAAGAAACTCTTTTTCATCACTCTTATCAGTGATGTCATGCGATCAACCCCTTGGTGACCCATCTCATTGTGCAACTTCTTCATTACCACTGCCTTGTATCTTTCAGGTAGGACCAGTTGGTGCCTATTAGCTGTCTTCTTTTTTTAAGATACTATTCTTGTCAAAGTGGAGCTTCTCCCATTCACGAAGAAGACATCGGGTCTGAGGGGTAAGAGATTTCATTTGGTGGGCACTAGGTCGTATACCAGTTAATTTATATTTTATTACATGCCCGATCTGTGGATCCTCCCTCTGACTCCGCTGAATTTCAGCCACAGGAAGAGGCTCACTGTCACCCCCATCAGGCAAGCAGATGCTACCAAAGGTGAGACATCTTCCTGTACTTCTACAGCTTGCGCAGTGGCTGCAATGCAGTCTGATGAAATTTCCTCTGTACATCGTTCTATCATCCCTTCGATGGGCTTTTAATCAAAAGGTTGCGGGTTTGAGTCCCAGGTCCGGCAGGGATTGAAGGTGGTGGGAGTGAATAACCAACGCTCTCTCCACCCTCAATACTACGACTGAGGTGAGTCCCTTGAGCAAGGCACCAATCCCCCAACTGCTCCCCGGGCTGCCCACTGCTCCGGGTGTGTGTTCACGGTGTGTGTGTGTGTGTTTGTTCACTACTCACTACTGTGTGTGTGCACTTGGATGGGTTAAATGCAGAGCACAAATTCTGAGTATGGGTCACCATACTCAGAATACTCAGGCCTCACATCACGTGTTTAAACTGTCGGCATCTGCATTCTCTCGGTCAGGGCGGTACTTTATTGAAAAATGGAAGTTGGCTAATTCCGCTACACACCTACAGCCAGTTGCACTGAGTTTCGTGCTGGACAGTACATACGTGAGAGGGTTATTATTACTAAAGACTGTGATGTAGGTGAGTATAAGTAGTCTCTAAACTTCTCAGTTATCAACCACTTGAGGGTGAGAAACTGTAATTTACCCGAATGGAAGTGGTAATTTTGTTCGGCAGCTGTGAGGGTCCGAGAGCCATACGCTATTACACAGAGCTTACCATCCTTCTTTTGGTACAATACTACCCCCAAGACTTGGTTTGAGGCATCCGTATGAAGAATAAAGGGCAGCGAAAAGTCTGGAAATCCGAGTACAGGTGCTCCGACTAGGTAGTTGATCAATCTTTCCAAGATCTCTTGGTGCTCATCCTTCCAAACTATTGGTTGATTTGAAGGCATTCATCTATTCTTCACTTTACTTCGTTTGGAATTTTGGCAAGTGTTTTCCACTCCCAGGGTGCCCTTGAGTAGATCATACAGTGGTCCAGCAATCTTTGAAAAATCCTTAATATATTGTTGGTAGTAACTTAAGAGGGCCATCACAGTTCGCAGCTGCCCGACAGTACTTGGTTTCTTTTCCTTCCAAGCTCGCACAGCCTCCGTATCAGCTGGATCCACTTTGCTACCTTCAGCCAAAACAATTCTTCTGAGATAGCAGATTTCCTTTTTGAACATTCCAATTTTACTTGGTTTCAATTTTATTCCATACCGTCTAAGCTGCTGCAGTACCTCCCGCACATGGTGGACATGATCTTCAAAGGACTTGCTGTAGACTAAGAAATCAATCCAAGCATTCCTCTATACACCTTTGAAAGGCAGCTGGAGCATTCATCAAGCCAAAAGGAATTCATAGCCACTCATATAACCCCCATGGGGTTACAAATGTGTTCAGGCGCCTCCTCTCCTTTGCCATTAAGCCTTGATGATATGCTTTGCCCTGATCTAATAGTGAAAACCACGAATTCCCACCCAGGTTGTCAAGGATATTTTAGACTCTGGGAATTGGCTGACGATCAGGATGGGTCTTCTTATTCAGCTCCCTGTAATCTACATGAAGTCAGAGGCTTCCATCCCCTTTCCTAACGCAGACAACAGGTGATGCATAAGATGATGTTAATTTTGATATCCCCAACCCTGAGCAATCAGATCATGGAGGTAACTTTTTACTTTCCTATAGAGTGGTTTTGGCACAGAGATGTATGAACGTGCAACAGTAACTGTGTCTTTTAGGGATATTTTCAGGGTTAGATTTTCTATGCATCCAATGTCATCATCTGATTTGGAGAATGATGCACATTTCTCTCATAATATCTTGCATACTATTTCCTTTTCAGGCTGACTCAGATGACTCAAATCGACTGGAGCCCAGACATCACCGGCAAACTCAACAATGCTTGTCTGGAGAGGATTCACAGATGCAGGTATAGACTGATTTAGCTGATCAAATGACATTGATGGGTAAACAGCTTGTACACCATGTGCTGTTCCTACAACAGTTCTTCCCCACAGGACAATATCATGGTCTGTTGGATTCTGAGCATCAAGTATGATGTACGGTGGGGCACCCCTCTTTACCTTTACTAGTGTTTCCTGAAACTCTAGCCCTTCTGCCCATTTGGACTCATCTTTATTTAGCACTCATCCTGCCAAGAGGTATGCTTAGGAATTTGCTTAGGAATTAATACCTTTTCACTCAGCACATATTTATGTGACTTTTCTGCTTTTACAAATTCTATAAAAGCTTGAATGTGACTTATCTCTAATCTCGGGAGAACCATGTTGACTATTCTCTTTAACTGTTCCCCACATGCTGGATCTTTACGGTCACCTGTACTGCTTGTCACTATGAACTCAATAGCATTGTAACCAATAATGGGATGCAAGAGATGTTTCCCCTTTGTTACCAGCATGGGTATGACAGAATCAATGCAGTCAATGTATTCTCCTGGCAATAGAAACGTGACTTCTATCCACCCAACACAAGGGATATCTTGTCCACATGCTGCTACTACCTGAAGTGTGTCAGGTGCGTTGATTATTTCATTCAGTATTTCATTTTTCCACCACTCATCCACCACTCACCACTTTCCACTGGAACTTGAGATCCAGTGTCCCACATTGCTGTTGTTTTAACTCCATGGATATAACAGTCAATGAGACACTGTTTTCCCACTAAAGCAGCCACAGCCAGTGATTTGTTTGAGTGTGTTCTCATTTTGGCACTTAATTCTCTTATCCCTTTATGCCCTTTCTGTTGGAAGTCTTTCTTGTGTTTGCCCCAGTGGTGAGCCTGACATAACTTGGAGCAATATAGAGCTTCCCTGTCCCATGGAAGTAACCCTCTCTCATTTAAATGAGCATCCCTGGATGGGTTTACTGCCCTTGCTCTACAGCCCGCAAAGAATCTTTGTTGAATCCTCATCTGGGTAGAAAGACAGTGTGGTGCAAATCCTTGCTGGAACTGAGCTGTTCTCCCTCTCTGTCCTGGATTGTAATTAAGGCAAGGCAAGGCAAGTTTATTTATATAGCACATTTCATACACAAAGGTAATTCAAAGTGCTTTACATAAAAGGAAGTAGAATAATCATAAAAAACAATATTATATTAAAACAATAATAAAAACAATAATCACAAAAAAGGAAGTAGAACAATCATAAAAACAATGATCACAACAATAATAAAAAAAGAATATAAAATGTCAAAACTGATTGATTTAATGATTTAAAAATAATTTAAAAAATGATTTAAAATAAATTTAAGACAGTTAAAAACAGAAAAAGATTATACATAGTGCAATCAGTTCTGACGAAGCACAGTGCTCATTCAGTAAAAGCACAGCTAAACAGATGAGTTTTGAGTCTAGATTTAAATGTAGTTAATGTTTTAGCACATTTGATCTCTTCTGGAAGCTGGTTCCAACTGCGGGCAGCATAATAGCTAAAAGTGGATTCCCCTTGTTTTGTGTGAACCCTTGGTATTTCTAACTGACTCGATCCTAATGATCTGAGTGGTCTGTTTATATTCAGTGAGCATATCTGCAATGTATTTAGGTCCTAGGCCATTGAGTGATTTATAAATGAGTAAAAGTACTTTAAAATCAATTCTAAATATAACTGGAAGCCAGTGTAGGGACCTGAGGACTGGTGTGATATGCTCAGATTTTCTGGTTCTAGTCAGAATCCTGGCAGCAGCGTTCTGGATGAGCTGCAGCTGTCTAATGGTTTTCTTGGGAAAGCCAGTGAGGAGACCATTACAATAATCCACCCTGCTTGTGATAGAGGCATGAACAAATTTCTCCAAGTCTTGACTGGAAACAAAACATCTAATTCTTGCAATGTTTTTGAGATGATAGTATGCTGATTTAGTTACTGCTTTGACATGACTACTGAAACTGACTCCAAGGTCTGACTCCAGAATCACACCAAGATTCCTGACTTGGTTTTTAGTTGTTTGACCCCTAGCATCAAGGTATGCATTCACCTTAAGAACTTCCTCTTTGCTTCCGAATGCAATGACTTCAGTTTTCTCCTTGTTTAACTGAAGGAAGTTCTGGCACATCCAACTGTTAATTTCATCAATGCATTGGAAGAGGGAATCAATGGGGCTGTAGTCATTTGGCGATAAGGCTAGGTAAATCTGGGTATCATCAGCATAGCTGTGATAGGCAATTTGGTTCTTTCTCATTATTTGACTTAGTGGGAACATATACAGGCATATGCAGAGCGGCGCTAGAATTGAGCCTTGAGGGACTCCGCATGTCATGGACGTCCACTTAGACTTATGCTCTGCTATACTCACATAATAACCTTTCCCTTCTAAGTATGACTTGAACCAATTGAGAGCCATCCCAGAAAGCCCGACCCAGTTTTCCAGTCTCTCTAGAAGAATGTTATGATCGACAGTGTCAAACGCAGCAGATCTAGTAGTACCAGCACTGATATTTTGCAAGAATCAGAATTTAAGCGAATATCATTTATTATCTTAACGAGCGCCATCTCTGTGCTGTGATGCGGTTGGAAACCAGATTGAAAATTGTCCAGGTATCCATTTGAGTTTAAGTAGTTGTTCAACTGATTGAAAACTACCTTTTTAATAATCTTGCCTATAAAAGGAAGATTAGATATTGGTCTATAGTTGCTCAATATGGTGTTATCAAGATTGCTCTTTTTCAGAAGGGGCTTAACAACTGCAGTTTTCAGGGAGTTTGGAAAAGTCCCAGAAAGAAGTGAGGTGTTCACCACTTCTAAGAGATCTACTTCTAAACAGTTAAGCACACTTTTGAAAAAAGATGTGGGAAGTGTGTCAAGGTTGCATGTTGAGGATTTGAGGTGCTGTACTATTTCTTCCAAAGTTTTGCTATCAATTGCTTCAAAAACAGACAAAGTGACTGCTTTTTGAAAATGCGGTTGTATCTGTCTAACCTCTGCATAACTTGAGGATGTGCTAATCACCTTTCTGATATTAATGATCTTCTCTGAAAAGAAGGAAGCAAACTAATTGCATTTGCTGTCAGAGAGCATTTCACTGGAAATCTGACTTGGGGGGGTTTGTTAGTCTCTCAACAGTAGCAAAAGGAGTGCGAGTGTTGTTTAGGTTACTGTTTATAAGGTTTGAGAAGAACTTCTGTCTTGCTGTGGCTAGTTCCACATTGAAAGCATGAAGGCTGTCTTTATAGATGCTATAGTGAATTTCAAGTTTTGTCTTGTCCAGGTGTGTGAGTGCCATTCATGTTTGGTGGACTGGCACACTCTACTGAAGGATGACGGAGTGAAAAGTAGATGTTGTCCTTTAGCACTCTTGCACCAAGTTTGTTTGGGTGGAGGCCAACAGTTGTCTATGGCCCCAGAAAAGATTTAAGTTGTCAATGAAGTTGACTCCTTTTAGACTGCAGGTTCTTTGTAGCCATGTATTCTGCCCGAGCAACTGTGAAAACATGTTAGTTACCCTTGCTGGGAGTGGTCCACTGATGAACGGCTGAACTTCAAGTCTTCGAAGTGTTTCGATGAGTTCACTGAAGTCCTTCTTTAGGAGTTCTGACTGCTCTTTCCGAATATCATTCTTCCCCACATGGATGATGATTCAATTTGCAGTCTTGTGTTTCATTAGGATGTTCCGAAGTTCCCCGTTCACATCAGAGATGGTTGCTTGAGGAAAGCAGCATGTAGTTGTAGTCCTGCTACTGATATTTCTGATAATGAAGTCACCCAATATCAGAGTCCTGGGCTCGGCTGCGCTCTGAGCTGAGTGCCGCTGTCTGTTCGACCTTGAGCGCCTGTTAGTAGCGATGTTAGCTGCTGGCTCATACGATCCATGTTCAATCACATTTGGGGATTCTTCACCCACATTCATTAGTGCTTCAAATCTGTTCTCAAGCTGTATAGGAGGTGGTAAAATACTAGTTTTTGCAAGCCTTGTCATAGCCATATCTGGGGTAGAGGATGCTACCACAGCAATACGAGACACTTGTGACAAAATGATGTCTCGAGTGCCTTTGGGTCTCGCTCCCTGTTTGTACCACCGATTAGTAAGCAAAAGAGTCTGAACAGTAGCAAAGCCGGAAGCGCAATATGGCCAATAGACAGGGAATGGGCATTCTGGGTGGATAGCTGAGGCATAGTTTCAGAAACCTGGCGAGGACAGACCCTGTTCCACAGCTGTCATCGAAAGGACACTGCCCTGGAATGTCTGATCTTTTTGACTCTTTGTCTGTACCTCCTGTTTTGATTCACCCTCTTTTGGCTGCAAGGATAACTGTAAGGCTAATTGGAGTGCTTCAATCTGTTTTTGCAATTTTTCTTGGTCTGACATCTGAGCTACATGCAATTCCTTTTGCAGTGACTCTACTACCTCAGATCCCTCACACTTCTGTCCGTCTGGTTATGAGACTACTGTAAGCCGCCAACCTCCTATCGTGGTGGTTGTGGTTGCAAGGTGGGATGACATCACATGGCACTACATCGATCGGCAGGACCAGGACCATCTATACTGGCTGGGGATCATTATCACGTTCTTCCGGGTCTGAAGAGTGATGAACTCCAAAGATGTTCTGACTCGATGGTGACTGGGAGTTTCGTCCCATGTGAAAAGTGAAGAAGAACCAAGAGCTGAGAGGGACCCAGCTGAAGTCCTATGATCTTTAGGGAACGGAAAGACAGGGCCGCAAAGCCTGGCGTGCGCTTAGGGAAGTCCTGAAGAGTTCTAGCTCATCTTCTTAGGTTCTAAAAGAACCACTGACAGAGGCGAGTCATGAAGATGAAGTCCAGGGTTGAGAGGAAATGTCTGGCTTTTTGTGGTCGAGAGCCACAGCTCTGTATGTTGGGGCCTGTCGGGCCCGCCGGGCACGCCCTGTGCCGGCTCAGGCTCCCCGTGGGTTGCTCCACACGGGCAGCAATCGGAAGATGTTGCAGACGAAGAAGACAGTGAAGAGAGAGAGTGAAGATGGAGGCTGGGGGGAAAACATGGAAAACAAGTCCAAAATCCAACAGCCGCAGGCTTACATCCGGACCAATGGGTGCATTTTTATCGTCCCCGTTCTGCGGGCTCACAGCCGGACCAGCGGGTGCATTTTTATCATCCTCCTTCTGCGGGCTCACAGCCAGACCAACGGGTGCATTTTTATCGTCCTCCTTCTGCGGGCTCACAGCCAGATCAGCAGGTGCATTTTTATCGTCTTCCTTCTGCGGGCTCACAGTCAGATCAGTGGATGTCCCTTTAGTATCACCCCACATTGTGCTTCCGCTGTCAGGAACGAGACCATGATCCAATTGCAGGTGAAAACAAAAGTTCATTATTTATTAGAAAACTGAGAAAAACAAAAAAAAGTCCAGACAAAAAGTCAGAAGAGCAGCAACAACCACCAGCAAATGGTCAGCCGGCCCAGCGCAGAGAACTGGCCTGCTTCAGCCAAGGCCACGGGTAAGAGAGGCGGCGGGATGGCAATAAATGTCTGCGGCTGAATTCCAGAGGGAGCGTGGCGAGCGAGCAGGGAGAGAGCGACCGGGGCTGCCGTGAAAAGATGAAAATCCAGGCAGAGAAGAGCCAAGGCAGAGAGCAGGAGAGAATCCTAGAGGGCAGGCAGGTAAAAACAAAAAATGACAAAAAGACAGGAACACTAGACTTGGGAGGACTAGGGAAAAATAAGTAGATAAACAGAGCAAGAGAGTCAGAGCCTCAGGACATTGAATAATGGACTGACGCAAGACCGAAAACACAAGGGCATAATAAAGGGGAGAAAATTAGGACCAAACAAGGTGCAGGTGACAGAGAAAATGAGCCAACAGGGATAACAAGAGGGGCGGGGTGGACACCACAGTGACAGCGCGGCACATGGCGAGCTGTCAAATCAAACAAACGTGCTCCAGGACAACAAACCACCCAAACAACGAACACAAGACAACAAAAACCTAGGCAGACCACACAGAGATCGTGACACCCAGCCTGATCATCGGACGTCTTTTTAGCCATCTGTTGAGTCTGCTTAATAAGGGGTGATCCTTCTCTACCATCATCCTCCTGAAAGAAAAACAGATTCACAGAAGGTAATACAAATGATTGTGGAAAAAAAAACCCTGATGATTCTGATGATTTTCCCTCTGAAGTTTGGTGAATGTAAGGACCTCAAAGAAAAGATCTCACAGAAATCTCAGATACATACTGTATCAACTAAAACCCCAATATAAGTTATTTTCCTTATTTACTTCAGAGGTAAAAATAAGTTTGAAAAATGTGACCAGTGATACACTGTTTGCAAACATCTTATTTAGATGAATATGTAAATATGTGTTGCTTGCTTTCCTCTCAATAGCTAAATACACACAACAACAACAAAAAAACTGCAGTTAAGAAAGCACCTTATCATAGTCATCTGGATATGTCTGCACAAGCTGCAATTTGCTACTCAAGTTATCTGACATTTAATTATATAGCAGTTCATACAATAAAGCAAGCATCTTTTTTCTCAGTTTCACACTCCAACAAAACTTTTGCCTTTTAGGGCAAAGCGGTAATCCACCTGTCACTCAAGTGGCCACGCCTTTAATTATGCAGAACTTTAAGGCTTAATATAAACAAAACGGATGGGTTATAAAAAAAAAAAAATCACCCCCCTCACAGTTGTCATGAAGGGCAAAATTACCTATATATACCAAAATCACTTTTTGTACCAGGCTGTAAACTTTTTTTTTCTGTTGGGCATTTTAACATGAGAGGTCTATGGGATTGACTCCCTTTTGCAGCCAGCCTCTA